>MU185202.1:0-51802 GCA_016904865.1 Pissodes strobi
ATGATTTACTTGTTGCATTGTGTTCCCTAAATGTGGCAACATCGCCCGGTTGTTTCGTAGCTGGTTCCAACAGAGACGCAGGCTCTTGATTAAAGGTACGTTTAGGCGTGGACTGTTATGCCATGTTTCATGTTTTTGATGTCAGGAGTTTAAAATTGCCGCGAGCCGGAATGAAGTAGTTTCTGTTTGATTGGTCTTTGCGGATAATGGTTTTATCTGGTCTTCTTTGTCCTGCCAGTAATACATAGGATCATACAGCCTTAAGTACATTTTATTGCATATTGAAGATGTTACTAAATTTGGTGGCCACCGTGTGTTAACGAGAGTGAGTCCTCATGCGGGAGGTAATTTACATCCTCCGGGAGGGCTTGCTCTCGTTGAATTCTGAGGAGTCTCTCTCACCTTGAAATAAGTTTGTGCCTTCCTGTAGATTCTTAGTTCTACTATTAAGATATACGTAAGTCTGGGTGTTGATTCACTCTATAATATAACCTTGTTCAATTACGCCTCGGTAGTCAATACTCCGCCTACCGAGGAGGTTCTCCCACCATGAAACAAGGTGTTGCGTTTGGTATAACCTTGATATACAGGACGATGATCGCTCCGATGCTCATGCACGGATCGGTTGTTTGGTGGCCAGGATCCATGAAAATGGCGTCCAGACTAGTGCTGGACAGCGACATGCATGCCTCTGCATCACCGGGGCTATGAGGACGGCACCCACAAGGGCCCTGGAGGTGCTGGTGGGGTTGCCCCCCTTGACGGACCGGGTGAGGCACGAGGCAGCCAGGGCGGCCATGAGATTGGCTGACGTGGGGATGTGGAGGGACAATGGCTCCTGCTGGGGCCATTGTGATCTATGGCGAGGCCTGTCTGGGGACCTGGCCATCTTGGGTATGCCAGGTGACGCGATGGTTCCTGAGATAGGCTTCCCCGAGGGGCTAAACTTCCTCTTCCCTACAAAGGAGGACTGGAGCATAGTTTTCGCATAGTTTTCGGCCCAAGTCCCCAGGTCCCTCCCAGCGCCCTACGGCAAGCCCACAGGGCACTGAGCGCCGCCGCGGTCTTGAGCCGAATGTGTTCCTGAAAGGTCAGTTTGGAGTCCAACCAGACACCCAGATACTTGACGCATTTCTTCGCCACAAGAGGGGTCCCTTCCAACGCGATATTGGGAGAAACCTCCAACTTCCTTTTTCTGGTAAAGATGACCATCTCTACCTTGCTGGGATTCGCTCTGAGTTCGTTATCCCTACACCACTGTGAGAACCTTGTCAGTGCTTCCTCCAGAAGCCTCTGCAATATTCCCACCTCGGTACCTTGTGCCATAATCACGACGTCGTCTGCATAGGCCTGTGCATAGACCCCATGCTCTACTCTCAGGATACGTGGGATCTCGTCCACCACTAGGCACCACAGGAGGGGGGAGAGAACCCCCCCTGAGGACATCCCCGCGATGACTCAACCCTAACCACCTCATCTTCCAGCCTAGCCTCGACCCTCCGCCCAGTGAGCATGGAGCGGATCCAGCTCATTATGACCGGACCCACCCCCGTTCGCTCCACCGATCGGCAGATCGATCCCACGGTTGTGTTATTGAAGGCTCCTTCAATATCCGCAAACACGCACACCGATAGCCGTCCGCCTCCCAGCCCCTCCTCCAGCCTGGATACCAGGTGGTGAAGAGCCGAGTCCACCGACCTGCCCGTTCGATATGCGTGCTGTTCCGGACTCAGAGGGGCTCTTAGAGCCACCCACTCCCTAAGGTATCGGTCCACCAGCCTCTCTAGTGTCTTCATCAAGAAGCTGGTGAGACAAATAGGTCGATACGATTTCGTATCGGTATAGTCGTTCCTTCCCGCTTTGGGAATGAACACCACTCTGCTGTGCCTCCAGGGCTCCGGCACGTACCCGTGTGCGATAGAAGCCCTGAAAAGGTCAATTAGCGGCGTGCTAAGAAGTCCTCCGTCACGCTGCAACAGCGCTGGAAAGACCCCATCCTCACCTGCCGCCTTAAACGGGGCGAAGGTCTCGATCGCCCACCTTAGCCTATTGTAGGTGACCATCTTTTTGGCAGTGCCATAGTCAGCTCTAATGCTGAACCCGGCCCCGCCATCACCTCCCCGGCCCCCTATGGTAATACAGTTCACTAATTAAAGTGGTCAATTATTAAGTTAATTACCAACCCCTCCTTTGTGGTCATAAATTATTTTACAATTAGTTGTTTATACCGATCACCTACAAAGGAGCTTCGCTGACGATGGATTGACAATATCTATAATTTTCTATACCTTTGCAAACACAACAGTTGTGTTTTGTGGTACATTTTCTATTATATAACAAGGACATAATATTGGACTGTAACTCTAAATTCACATAATTGTGGATATTGGGGAGATGCAGATCCTCCTGAATTTTTGGGGCAGGCATTTCAGGTGACCACATTATAATTTTTTAGAAGGAGACTTAAATGGCCCCTAATATCTACTAATGCTATAGGACACTGTGTTAAAATTCAGTTATATATTAAGGTAACCGGCGCCAATTTATTACAATTTAACCCGCTTTTGTTAATTGTAATTTAATTTATCAAAAATAAATTTAACAACATTTAAGCATGTTGTCAATATTTATTCCCAAGTAAGGGAGCTGCGCTTGGGTGCAAAATAAAAGATTGACACTTTCAACAAACAATGAATTTATCTCCCTCTGTTTGAGTTTAGATGGGAAGTAAAATTATGGAGGAAAAGAGTTAATCAATTTCAAATTAATTAGTATATCCCTTTGCTAATTTGAGAAGAACTTCTGTTTGAATGGATATATTTTAAAGTAAATAATATACACAATAAAGACCTAATTAGTAATGTATGACTAAATTAAAAGGTAATTAGTAATGAATTAAAGCTGTTTTAATTAGTCTCGAAATTAATAGGGGACAGAGATAAAGATAAAATCAGGGTTAAAATACAACAAATACTAAACCTAATAGAATAAGAAGAAACAGGTGCAGAACAAAAAAAATCTATATCCCTGAAAAGTCTTAAGTTTTGTTATTAGATGGCCATGACGGCAAGGCGTGGCGAAAAAAAAAACAATCGAGCATTAGAGAAATAACATTATTTCTTGTCGTCTGACAGGAGGCCTGCTTATTACCACAGTCGGGACGATTAAATTATGAACCATTCGTTGGGCGCAGCTGTTCTAGCAGGTACAACAGTCTTTCTTTTGCATCGTGTGTGGTAACCTATACTCTTAAAATCCCCACCACATAGGTAGCCTCCTTTAGACCAGCTATCGATACGTCCGTGACAGTTTGTGTTAGAAAGTTTGATGTGCACGTGGCAAACATTTTGATCTCTTGGATACACTGCACCTGATTACGTTATACATTACAAATTATTAATATCGCATTTTAGCATATAGAAGAACACTATCATTACATTTTTACATTTCTAGACACATTATAGGAGGCTACCTATGCGGTGGGGATTTTAACACTATAGGTTACCATATACGATGCAAAAGAAAGACTATTGTATCTGCTAGAACAGCTGCGCCCGACGAAAGGTTAACAACTTAATCGTCCCGGCTGATGGGGTAATAAGTAGGTGTATTGTCAGACGACAAGAAATAGTGTCATTTCTGGTATGTCGCCCATATTTTTAATGCTAAATAAGATAAAATTATGAAAATATGGGGTTTCCATTTGAAAAGAAATACTTCTAAAGATTTTTTCATTTCAATTTTAACGTTAGTTTTTGGATCACCCTGTATTTATTTATTATAAAAATGCCAACACAGACTACTAAAGTAGAAACCAACCCCAATTAAATAATAATGGCTTTCAATATGAGAAATTGATAATTAAATTTAGATCTGCAAACGTCATTTGGTCATAAAATTTAAAATATGTCAAAACACGGTTAGACTTAGGTATAGGATATTATATATAAAATATATCTAAAATTTTCCGAGGAATTCAAAAATGCCTAATATACAGGTTATTGTATTTAAAATAAGAAAGCTGATACTTGTCCACGAAAATACGAACATCCTGTATATACAAAAATATAATATTTTTAAAATCTAAGTAAATCCAAAGAACTTTTGCAATAAACTGTTTTTTAGTATACTAGTAGATTCTGAGATAAAGTATCATCCCATAATAAACGGGCTACCCAGGACAAACACCAAAGAGACTGATCCCCAGAATTTGCTAATGGTATGGTTTCTAAAACTGACTGAAAATTTTGAATATTAACTTTTAACTTTCTTGTTTTTTTTTTATTTATAATTTAAGTACTTAGTTTTTAGTTTTAAAATGGGATTCATTATTTTGAATTTTTGTTTTGTTTTATAGTTTCATCAGAATTTCTGTTTTTATTTTACATTAATTATTATTTAACATTTATTGAATGAGTGTTTTTAATTTTATTTTGAAGAAAAGCTTTATTTTTCGTTATTCTGAAACGCTGTTTTCGGCGAAAAAAGACAACGGAGTTCAGCTACGAGGTTGGGTATGGCAAAAATGGGAAGAAAAAATGCTTTATGTAAAAAAACATTTTAAAAATCGCAAAAAAATTTTAATAAAAGTATTACAAAACGATATAAGAAAAAAAATAATAATAAATAAAAATAAAAGATTGTTCGGAAAATTAATAAAAGTATTATAAAACCAAATAAGAAAAAAATATAAAAAAATAGAAAGATAATAAAAATTATTATAAAACAAAATACAAAAAAAATAATAAAAAAAGTTAGAGAAACGCAGTTTTTTCTGCGGAAAAAATCTGGAAAAAAGGAAAAAGAAATAAAAAAGTGTTAAATTAATATTTAATTCCTAATATCTCGTTCAGAAATTTCACTTCAGTTGTGTGCTTATAAAGGTGAGGCACATAATCTTTTTTAAGCCTGAAACATATTTGTATCGAGCGGACAGGATCCCTCGTTTTTGTTTTTTGCTGCATGGGGGTGCAACCCACAAAAAGTAACCCAGATAACCCAAAATATGGGCGAAAACAGCCTCCTGAATTAATTTCCATAATTTACGCAATTGGCAATACACAAACAAACAAAACGAAACAAATCACAAAATAGAAAATGCTGACAAACTGACGGTGGGATCGCAGTCCCGCCCTCTCGCCAATCAGTGAGAGCGAAGAGCGATTGTACACTTACGTGAATAAAACCAATAGAAATTGGTTGGCTCAATTGCTACACGTCGTAAAATAGTTCTAGATTGAAATATTAATATTATTAAAGAAAATTGATATTTCGCATTTTTCTTTCGCAAATCGACTTGAAATGGGATTATTATATTAAATAATTATCTTAAGTAATTTTGATAGCATTTTTGTTAAGGATCAACAACTAAATTTGAAGCGTTAGATAATTTTCCATAACGTTTTGCAACTAATAATTTTAGCAAAGATACATCGTATTTCCTAACATGTACCAGGAAACAAGAAATAGTTAAAATAGGTACTTAATTATTTAATAATGTTCGCAGATTACTACTATGAGTTTATTTGCTTACGCATGGAATGTAGTATTTGGGTTCAAATAATCTATTTTTCCATACATTAAGCACCTGCCTAAGCATTGTTCAATGTAGCCTTCAAAGAGAATCGTCAAATGTCCAAATAACACTTAGATAATTAAATCCACAAACACCGATACGGCAAAAACGCAATAGCCAAACAGCTGACACGAATGAATTGGTATTCTGTTTTGATGAACATGGCGGCCAATTCCTTCTAGACGAGTGCCGGCTACGCGACGTTGTCGACATGCGCGGCAAGAGGGAGTACCACTGATTTCGTGAGCAATGTGAGGTAGTGACGGAGGGCCCCTTTTACATACTGTTTCTAGCAGAAAATAGGTATCACTTCGTATTTTTGTGTTTCCATTTGGATTCAAGTTTTGTATTATAAGTGTTTATATGTTACCATTATAGTCTACACGGTATGCTTTAAAGTGAAAAATTTATATTTTGAGATTCTCTATTTTCTAATAATTGTAATTTTTCTGTCGCGTTATTAAAAGCAAGCTGCCGATTTTCCACGATACAGACATACTCATAGGTGTCATCAGCAACAGCTCCGCAGGAGCGGTAAGTAATAGTACGGCTTGCGTACTATTTTATAAGAGGAGAAAGAAGAAGGGGAACGATGTTGGCGTCTTCATATTTAGTAAGCAAATCTGTCTATTTTTGTATATGTCTTTAATGTCCTCACTGTATATTTTCAGTACAATTATTAATAATTATTTTAAGCTATATTTGATGCCAGTCTCCCCTGCGTTTAGGAAATTAACTCTCAACCGGGCTCTCATCTAAATAATATTACCCGAGAAACATCCAGAGACATTTAACCTGCATTTTCCTAATTAATGCTTTGTGCTCTAATCAGGATAAGAGCCATGTTGGCCAACTCCCTCCATGCGTCTTGTCAAATATTACAGATTAAATACGCCGTATTTATTGTTTCGTTGCTATGTCTCCAGACTCAGCTTTACGAATTGGCCTTTTTTAATCAATTAAAAGTCAAAGCTGAAATTGACTAGTAAATAATATTAATTAGAGCATATTTTTCGACTATTTATTTATATTTACGCCAAACATTTATTAACAATCATCAAGATTTTTTGACCATGCCGAATATCACATAAAGAAATTTTATTTTATTTTCCCTAAAAATAAAAATATTATTTTCTTATTTTTCTACTCATATAATATTATATTGCTCTATTGCTCGCTAACACTAAATATTACATACTAAGTATTACAGTAAATTAATTTAAATAAAAATTACAACAAAATTAATAAAAACTACGCAAATAACATACTTACAATTAAGTACCAATTAACATGCAAACCAGCCAAAGTAGCTTTGCAACAAGAAATATAGAAAAAGGATAAATCATATAATACAAAAGTACATATTACAACATGGGCAAAATATACTCCAAGGCTACAAGACAACATGGGTACATGCAAAAAAAACTAGGTAAACGATATAATAGGCAAAGCTTGCCTATTTAACGTCACAGGCATCAACTTACCTAATTTGATTCACGAGATAAGATAACAATGCTGATGGGCACTGACACCTACTTTTTATGTATAAAACTAAAAAACAGTAGCACGATTGAAATTCATACAACTATGTCGAGCCGTTACAATTTCCTAATCTCTGTAAGATTGTAAAATTATTGATCCTCTAACGTTTACAATCTTGAGTATTCGACACTCTCGAATAATAACTTGAAATAATTAGGTTTTATATAAAAGTTATTATTTATAGCGGGAACAAACATAGTGAATTCGGATCATAAATCATGTTGTGGAACAGTTCAAAATTATCGTAACAACTAGCACTCTTACTCTAACTATCAAGCATAAAACCCATATATTTCACTTGGATATAATATTTAATCAATGCGGTATTCCTCCGCACTTTTTTCGGGATATTAGAAATAATTTAGATGAAACTTATCAGAGATATATTGAACATTGGTCATCGGTCACATTGGTCAGCACGCTCGCCGGACTGCGATATTTCAGTTCGTAGTGCACTTGTGAATGCATGCTATTTAAAGACCTGCAATTGACAAGTATATGGCCCTCCGCTCGCTCCGGGGCTCAAGAAAAGGACACTAACCAAGTGCTAACCCAAGCCATACCCAAGAAAACCCAAAAAATCAAGAAAAAAACTGTTTACTTAAAAAAAACAAAACCGACGGGATTTGAATCCGAGTCGCTGAAGTGAACACCAACCATGCAGACCCCTGGACCATCTGCTGACTTACAAATAACTGGTCGAATCGCGAAGACAAGCGTCACCTCACGTAGCTAGCCAATCACGCGCCTCTCATTCACAAGTGCACTATGAACTGAAATATCGCTGCCGGACTTCACATTTCTTGATTTTGTCTGTGGAGCCACCACCCTCTAAACTAGAAGGTCTGATATCTCAATCTAAGATGGCGTCGCCAGTCGGAGATGGCTCTGACAATGGAAAACTTATTAATTCATATATAAAATACTTTTGTTACTTTTTGCCTTCAAAGTATACATATAAAAATTATTTTTTTAGTTAATTAAAAAAAAATCGTTTGGGTTAGTGGTTTGTTTAAAATATATCTCGAAGTATATATTAATTAAAACAAGAATACATAGTTACTTAGATATTTTTGAAGACTGTTTAAATAAGATAATGTGAAAAATGTGTGTTTAATTTTGAGGAGTTTTTTATTTGACACAATTGTTTTTGCTATGATTAAAAAATAAACTTCAAAATTTTAAAAAGCTGAATTTTGGAAATGTTATTCTATTCTATTCAGTTTAAGCCTGTGCAATAAAAAAGGACTTGCATCACTAGGTGCTTTAGCTTAGTTTTTGCAGCATATTGTCATGAATAGTACAATGACGGGGTCTCTTGGTTAAACTTAACGCTTCCCCCAATCTGCCACTGTATATTTTATCAGTGATGACACGCCTTGCTTAGCGTGCAGGGGTGTAATTCAGATGATTCGGGATTATATTATACCCGATTACTAAGGCGCGCATGCTTTCACGATTTGAGGTATGTTTTTTAATTGTTTTTAGGTATTTGGTCACTCTTTATAAAATACTGATATACATTACATTATATACACTTATTTCTATTCTAATTTTCTTATATTAGCTTTCCATATCTTAAGTTTTCTTATTTAATGTTCACTTTATTATATGTACATCTATGTTTATGATTACGGAACTAGCTTTTTCCTTATCTATGTATGCTTCTCCTTATCTCATAAACATCTTCTACTTATATATTTCCTCAATTATTTCAACTTATGTATGCAACTCCTTTATTCTTCATGCTTTACATAAACACCTCTTGCTTATATAACATATCACCTGCGAACTATGCTCTTCTTGAGCCTTTACGGTACCAAAATATTTGCTTAGACTTCCTCAATGTCAGTCAGCTATTTCAGTCCATATGCTCAACTACATAAACACTTCTTTGCTTATATAACATTTCTCCTCGTAACTATGTCCTTCTTGAGCCTCTACGGTTCCAAAATTTTTGCTTAGACATCCTCAATGTCAGTCAGCTATTTCCGTCCATATGCTCAATTACATAAACACTTTTGTTTTACTATATATCTTCACACCTGCCTTAACTCTTTATTTTGCATACATGGTTTACTAGTTTTCTCAATAATATTCACCCTCCTATATTTTAACGCCTAACACGACTTATTCTAGTTTCATTTGTTTTCATAAATCCTTTTATGTACTATGCTATGTATATTTTCTATTTTTATATAATATGCAGTTCCTTAACCTCCTAAGTGTTTTATCTATATACTTGTCTTATTAACACTTGGGTCTATATTATGCTTATTTATGTTGCTTTTCAGTTGCTTTCTGTTTCACTATATTCAATTTATTATTTTTCTTATTTATTTTTTTACCTCCTAAGTGCCTTGGGTATATAATTTTCTATGCGCACTTGTGTTTTATATTACAATTATTTACATTGAGGCTTTCCTCCCACCTAATTTTTTTTGTTTAATTTAACTTCTTCTTAGTTTTTCTTTAGTTGCTTATTTTACTTTTGTACTTGCTCCATATATAATTTTATTTTCCTTATCCTCGTCATCTTCACTAGTTTCTCCTGCTTCCTGCTCCATTGCTGCCTTTATTTTATCCTATACAAATCTGTTGTATACTGTTAATTTTAACAGTCAGTTGTATTTAATATTACCCTTTTCTTTGCACATACGGACCTGGCCTAGGTAGCACCATGCGATTCTATTTCTGTCCTTTCTCAACTAGCGGCGGCACTTGGATTCAATGAACTTGTAGTTTTAAGCGTCTGTTGTTAGATGGCTACTTGATTCTGCAATGATTTAATTAAATTAATGCGCGATTTTAATTTTTATATTTTATTGAAATATTTAAATATTATTATAGTTTTAGTGGGTATATTGACGTAAACTTTTATTAAGTGAAGAGTAGTGGCTGTGTATGCATGTATGAATCATACTACATGAAACACTTTGTATTCCAAGCAAAATTTTAATCCAAAAAGGACTTCCTATAGAAGCATAACAACAGAGCGCTTTCGGCCTAGGCCATCATCAGTGTTACTTGTCATATGCTCTTCAGGCCTTTTTGGATTAAAATTTTGCATGGAATACAAAGTGCTTCATTTAGTACACTAACCTTTTATATTGACCAATAATTGTTATATTTGACTGACACTGCGCGATGATTATAGGCGCGTGATTTGACTTTATTTATAATTTAATTGTTTTTTGACGTAGATCGTTGATTTTTTTACGTAAATTACGGCATGCCTCCACCACGCGTCACGAATAAAGAGAATGACAACGTCTCAGAGAAGAGTCAATGATAAGACATTATTCAATGTCTATTCAGAAACGTAATAAAATTCTATTATACCCGATTACTAAGGCGCACATGCTTTCTCGATTTGAGGTATGTTTTTTAATTGTTTATAGGTATTTGGTCACTGTCTTATTTAATAGAGTTTTTCTTAAGAGTTTTGTGTTGAGCATTTCACTAAACTTTTGAACTATTTAACAGACTCTACTTAGAAACTTACCTTTCTCAGAACTTTTACAAACTTATCATCGATTTGACTTTTACTACTGCGGTTATGAAACCCCTAGACTCAGCAGCCATGTGGCTAACCAATTACTAGGTTTGGGTCACGAGTAAAGGAGTAGAACCTAAGCAGCCATGTTTCTAACCTAGGAGCGGATAGAACCTGAAGCAGCTATGTAGCTAGGACCTGGTTTTAGGTGAAACAAAAGCCTGCCGAACTGAAGGCTCGGTAGCGTATTTATATTATCAAAAGTGCTGACCATTCCTCCCTTAAGGTTCATAATCGTTCCCGTTGATTGCTCGCGTTGCTTATAGTCTGCCTTTAATGTTTATATAACAAATTCCAAGTTCAAGTTCAAACTTAGGACGGTGATATTTATTTAGTAGCTTATGCATTTTAATAGATCACAATATATATTTTTTGATATTCATAACAAACAGAGAGAACTTAAAAATTTTTACTCTGGCTCTTCCATTTGTGGATTTAGTAATAAACCAGAACAAATTGTCTTGATGGTGCAAGATGAAAGAATTGTTACATTTCCAAAATTATGTAAAAATTTATATGCATGTGATGATATCGAAAATAAGGTGTTCTCCCAACTATATCGTAATCTGTATTTAGCTGTGGTTTTTAATAAAAATATTTGTTCATTTAAAAATGTAATAGAATCCTTTTTATCTGGGATTTGATCTTTTACCCATGTTAAAATATCACTTACAATGTTTAACTTGTTTTCTGCAGAGCGCAGTTCGGTATGGTGTTTTAGAAAATTCTCTACGTAACGTCATGTACTTCAAAGGGTAAGTTAAGTTGGCTTTTGTCTTCACATAAAATTTTGTTGACAGCAGCATTCATTTACTCTATTGATATAAACAGATTTTCAGAAATAAAGACAATATGAGCTTGAGGAGCTTCATCAATATTAATAAAACATATATTATGCCCTTGCTATTGAGTGAAGAGAGTGGTTTATCAATATGATAAGCTTCGACAACCATAATACTTTCAACTAAAACTTTTTCAATTTGCTGGTACTCTAACTTTTGCCTTTTTGCTTTGGGGCACTCTCTTTTAGATGTCTGGGGTTTTGATGGGGAGCTAAGACAATTAGGCTTGGTACTCCACCTAAGTATTAATAATAATTATCAAAAAGATGTACCTAATTGTAAACAAGCAAAAATTAAGTATAACCATTTATCAAGCGTGAGTGCTTGTAGCCTTTTCGATTTCATAGGGCCTAAAGTGGAGGTCACCCACCAAAAAGGTACCTGTATTTACTTTAATTGTCTGCATTGGACCAAGACCTCGGTCAAGACAGTCATTGAATGCAATACAACCACCTTAGGGGTAACGTAAGCAAGTATTTTAGGTAAAAATAGAAAAATAACACAACTAATTAAAATCATGTGCGCGAAACGTTAGGCACAGCCTCTAAAAATACAATGTGTATGACTAGTCTCTGCCTATAAAATAGAAAAGAAAAATAACGGGAGTATTCTTGGTTGGAACAAATTAATTTTCACCTTCTTTTGGAAATTAATAAATTGACACTTTGGGTCCATTTTTATAATTATTTCTACATTTTGGGACACAACAGGTTAACACCATATTTTTAATTCACTCAATACTTTTATACACAATTATTTAAAAGTCAATGTTGTGCACTCCACTAAGCGACTGAACTTAGACCAAAACTTAAACATACTTTAATTATTACAACACGTACCTAAAATCACCCTACAACCCTTAATCAATATTCCATAATGCTAAAAATAAAAAGTGTTTAAGTATCCTAAGTAAAATTGCGGTATTGAAATCAAACCTCTGATGTTGTCCGGCTGTAGTCTAAAGATATATGTGGTTACCTAGAACTTATTTTATATGTAGAGTCAACACCCTCTGAACGAAGTTGGTGCTGGTAGAGTCAAAAGACAGGCAAAGTAAATAGGTAAGTAAGCATAATTATTATAATATCACAATATAAAATCCTTAGGGCCTTGTTTGTATACTTTAGGCAGACGGTACGTAAATATTAAAATTTAAGATATTTCAGATATTACTAGGTATTGTGCCAGAGCAATCAGTACCTAATTTTAAGCTATAAGTATTTAGTTGTATAATGTAGAATAATTAGGAAGTATAGCGTAGGGTAGTAGGGTTAAGAGTCTATTTTCACGAAAACAGGGCAATGTTCTTGCCACTAACACAATAAATTACTTGCTTTGTATAAATTGTTATCTGCAAATGCACAAATTTCACTATTTTAAACATATTTTATACTAAAAACTCGTAATATATCCTTTACGGCATTTAGTTTCGGTCCCAGATCGAGCGGCCATATTGGCTACTGCTTTTCTTAGTTATCCGGCCTTGTTGTCAAGAAGGTGTTGGTGGAACTACCTAAAGCCGGGTCAAGACAAAGCAGAGAAAACAACGACAAGACAGAAACATTCAAGTTTCGCGCCACAAATCCAATACATTTCTGGGCCCGTTTAGTTTCATTTTTGTTTTGTTTCCAAATCCGAAAACTTTTGCTAGTACCATCTCGAGTCGGTAAAGATCAAAGAGTCTCTGTTTTATCTGTGCATTTTACGTTGTCGGCGCAGTGTGGACGGTGCGCGTTGACAAAAGTAGGAGACCTGTGAATTTTTGTGTTATACTCAAAGCGTTTCTGTAGTTAGTAATTCAGCGCTGCCGTTTCGGTACAATTGTACTGAATTCAGTACAGATTTGTAATCAATATGAGCTATGAATTCCTACATTTTAAGAATTCACCATATTCAGTACGAAAATGGATAATCCAAAGATTTTTAAAAATATATAAAATTGCACTACACTCCAAACGCAAAATCAAATTAAAACAAATTTTCACGATAACTGGGGCCATCTTGATCAGTCAGATAGTGACGCCAACAAAACAGCCCACCAGGAGGAATCCTTCAAGAATTTAGATGAGGATCAGAGTATCTGAGGCCAATTTTATAGTGTAAAATTTGCATTTAAAGTTTTATATTATATGGTAATTCGCTTTAGGAATTTTAATGATGATACAATTGATGTAGTTTTTATTGAAGCTAAAAAGAACATTTTCCTTAAATTCAGTACGTTTTGACTAAGTTTACAGTACATTTTAAAAGCTGCTCCGGCAGCACTGGTTGGCATGTATTTTGCCAACTGCAGGACCAATTTGTAAGACATATCAGATTTTCGAATTCTTTACTGGACATCATTAGAAAATTCTTAAAGCTTGAGCGAATCTTACCATAGTCCAATATCATCACGTAACTCAACTAACAATTCATCTACGTAATAACGATCTCGCTTTTTTAGGTCTGATCCAAAAAGGTTTGCGTTTTTTATTGCAACATTGAATGACGAGGAGAGAAACATAAAACTACTGGCTACCAGCAATAAATCTTCATCTTATTGCTGGTGGAAACGCCACATGGTTAAAAAACTGATTTGCAACAACTCAACTTTGTTGCTCTTTTGTTCTTCTGGCATGGACAGTTTGTCTCAATTTTGTCTTGTCTGAATACTTATTTTCTGTCGCAATTTGGTAGCGTCTTTGTCTTAGTCGTGTTCACAATTTGTCTGCTTGGTCTGGACCCGGGATAAGCCGAACGTTTATAAGACGTTTTATTTCGCCAATACACCTTCGCCAGTACAGTTATCATAATTACATAACGCCATGAGTCGACTCTGCTATCGTACAATAACTATATCTACGCCTTATTTCTAATCTATCTATATACTCTGTATTATATAACACCGATTCGAATCTACTGCTGCGCCATTCGTTTTCCAGGGTTGTCACGTCCTCGCCTATTTGAACGTCGCACGTCGCCTCTCCAAAATTTGCTTGTTACATTTGGCCATCCTGCAACAATTAATGCCCTCATTAATTTAACTCGCCAGTAAATCAACCAGATCTTATCGATCTGTGCATTCGCCATAACACCAAATCGCCTACCCTAAGGATTTCGCCTGCGGTTACAACCTTGCGCCTTTTATCGAATATCACCTTTGTATTATGCCTTTGTCAGATTTTTACTCGCCTTTAAATCGCCATAGCTCTCGCCTTTCGCCAACAGAGCATTCGCCATTTGCACCTCGCCAGTTAAACTCACTCGCATATGTACCTTTCAACCTGACCATTCGCACTTTGCACCTCGCCAGTCAGACTCACTTGCATGCACCTTTCAACCTAGCCTTTCGCCCTCGGTGTTTTACACCTCGCCTCGCCAAAAAGTCAGCAAACGCCTTGCTCGTAAACGCCAGCCCGCGCCAGCAGTTAGAAATAGTACGCCTTGGGTACTCAAAATTCGCCAAACGCCTCTCTCAATTTGAGAATCGCCTCAGAAGACCGCAAAGTCTTCGTCGCCCTCACCTACGCATGATCCTGGACTTCCTTGCCCCTCCAATTCCACAATATCGGTTGATGGACGCCGATATCTGTCAAAAGAGGAAAGAAAGCCAGTATACAAGTCGCCAGGGGAAAAACAACCAAATGCCCTCGCATTCGCCTGTAGATCGAGAGGTGGACCGTCAATCAGACACGAAAGCGCCTTTGTGCCTGAAAGCCCACACCTGTCAATCAACGCCATTTTATCATGATAATAATGGGTCATGGTTTCGCCGTCCAATTTAACCCTCGCTATCATCTCCTTGAGCAGCTGAGCAAAGTCATGCACTCTAGGAAACGCCTTCCTAAGAGGCACCTTCCAGTCTTCCCATGAGAGGTCATATTCATCAAGCCGATTAAACCAGCCCCTTGCTGCACCTTGCAATTTCGCCTGCATAAAATACGCTCTCATAGTTTGCCCATTCATGAATATCACCCAACTGATCAATTTTGCTCAACCATCTGACTACGTTACAGTCCCAGCTATCAGGATCGAAAGGGTCAATAATGTCGCCGCCTGCCCTTGACCCCATACAGCCCCAACTGCAAGCATGCTCTACTACCGCCTGAGGAACGCGCTCACCTGATTTTTCGCCCTTCTTGTTGCCCTTGGTACCGCCAGTACCAACGGCCGCCCTTTGTTTCGTCGCCTCTACCATTTCGGCCGCCTTTTGCTTCGTCGCGCTTGCCATTTCGGCCGCCACAATCTGCTGGATACTAGTTGCCAAACCGCCTTTCAACAGCTTATGTACCATGGAGACTGTTTCGTCTTCCATCGCCGAATCGCCTTCGCCGTGGTCACCGTCGCTCAATTCCAACTCGTAATCGAGCTCTAACTCGTCACTTCTGCCTTCCTCCATAGGAAATCACTTGAAAAACGCCTTTTAAACACCAATGTCAATAAACACAGTTAAAATACGCCACAATTTTTACAATAATCACTAATTAATTAGCACACACTTGTTTATTATTATCCTGAATATCTGAAAAATCGCCAAATGTCAATCCACTGTCAAGGATAGCAACAAACGCCCACCTTTTGTTATGAGTTTTTGTGATATTGCCACCCACAAAAAAGGAGTTGCCACTGCGATTTAACCCGCCGAAATCGCGTATTTTACCGTTCTCTACAACAAATAACACAATACGTAGGTTATCCCACTTCTGATCTGTAAACGATTAGATTTTAGTAACACGTTTTATTTCGCCAATACACCTTCGCCAGTACAGTTATCATAATTACATAACGCCATGAGTCGACTCTGCTATCGTACAATAACTATATCTACGCCTTATTTCTAATCTATCTATATACTCCGTATTATATAACATCGATTCGATTCTACTGCGGCGCCATTCGTTTTCCAGGGTTGTCATGTCCTCGCCTATTTGAACGTCGCACGTCGCCTCTCCAAAATTTGCTTGTTACAATTTATATGAACTTCATCGTGTATTCAAAAATATCACCTGAAACCTTTCATAATGTTAGAGACCAGTTTACAAACAGGCCATTTCAACAAGTTCTAAAATAATAACTAGACATTTAGCCATTTTTAGCTAATGTTGATTTTATAAAATTAATTTACTTTTTCGGTGCTATAAATTTGTTAATAAAAATATTTTGAATTATGCGTAAAATCCCATAACAAAATTAGAAAGGGGATGACCGACTTTATATCCTCACTGCATATTTTCAGTACAATTATTAATTATTCTACCCTATATTTGATACCGACATACCTTTGCGTTAAGAAATTAACTCTCAACCAGGCTCTTAACTTAATAGTATTATGCGGGAAGCTTGCAGATTAGGTTAGAGGCATTTAACCTGCATTTTCCTAATTAATGCATTATGCTCTAATCAGGATAAAAGCCATGTTGGCCAAGTCCCTCAATGATTCTCGTCAAAGATTACAGAATTAAAATCGCCGTGTTTCTCCTCAAGCACAGCTTTACGAATTGTTTTTTTATTACTTATAAGTCAAAGCTAAAATTGGCTAGTAAATAATATTAATTAAGTAGTACATATTTTTCGATTGTTTATTTATATTTACGCCATCAAGATTTTTTTGATTATGACGAATACCACATAGAAAAATGTAAATTTATTTTCCCTAAAAAGAGGAAAATTTATTTTCCCACGGGTAGTGCTCACTAACAATAAATATCAAATATCAAGTATTAAAGTAAATTAATTTAAGTAACAATTACAACAAAATTAAAACACAAACAACATACTTACAATTAAGTACCAGTTAACATGTAAACCAACAAAAATAAGTATAACAAAAGCGGCTCTACAAAAATAGTTGTAGAACAAAAGGACAAAGCATATAATGCAAAAGTATATATTACAACAGGGAAAGAAGCAAGCTACACATTATCGGGTTTCACACTAACAACAACAACAACATCATTTATTTCATAAAGTTACAGTTTTGGTGGCTTCCTAAGGTAATTATAAGTCGCGTTTACACGCAGCTAGCGCCGCCTTTCACATCTAGTCAGACGTGATTTGTAGGGGCGCATCGCTGACACGCCTAGAGTTAGCTAACCTACCTATAAACCTATCTATGTGCCGTTTATACCACTGCAATTTGCTTCCCCGGGTTACCTACCCTTTAAGCCTGGTTCAATGTGTATTACCGAAAGGCTGATGTAATGCAGGCTTGTTTTGAGTGCTAAATGTGTGACGGTTAGAACAGAGGAAAACACAATTTGAAAAACCTCTTTCACGTTTCTTTGGCTTTCATGTGAGGGGCATCAAGATGCCCTATTGTGAGGGATGTGTAGCTGGAGATTGCGTATTGGGCATTGCCCATTCAATCAAGGAGCAAAGATTAAGCGAGCTTCGTCAAGATCGCTTTCCTGCGGAGCGCGCAGGACAGCCAGTCAGTATGTCTGTGTCCTGTCTTTTGTGCCGGTCTTATACTCGCTATGTGCGTTTATTATTGTTCAGGCGGCCTTAGGTTCTGGTAAAACAGAGACGTTGCCCTGTGTATGGGCCCATGCTTAGGTTTATTCTGTGGGTCGTAGCGCACATTGGCTATGTTTGCCGTTAGTGGCGAGCCGCGTATACCAGAGTCATAGAACTTGCAGGAAACCTTGTCGATATACTCCTGGACCGTGTCAAGATTCGACCATGAATGCAAGTCCATGACTCTAGTACATCGGCTCGCCGAGAAGGTCGCCTCTTAGGTACCGGTTCTGCATAACCTGCAGTGCCTTTTTGTGCGTACTCGCCACAGAAGACCGTACAGGGGCTACATACATTAAAGTCGGCCTGACAATAGTTCTGTATATGTTTACTTTATTTGCCGGGCTCAGAAAAGATCTTGGTCTGATTAGCATATTTAAACTTTTTTGGGCAATAGCGTTCTTTCTGCGGATCTCAGTCATATGTCCGGTAAAGATCAGTCGCTTGTCAAACACTATGCCCAAGTACTTTACTTTGTCTTTTACGTCTACTGTAATGTCATGTATCGTGAGTGGCGTAATGTCCAAGTTAGTTCTCTTTTTGGTTAGTATTGTTAGTTCTGTCTTTGGGACGTTTAAGTTTATTTTCCATCTCGCATAATATGGGAGAAGGATGTCGAGGTGATCTAGGAGTTTGATTTTTGCTGTCTGCGCGATTTTGGATTGCGAGTAAATTGCCGTGTCATCGGCGTAGAGCACTAAGGATGTGTTAGGGAAGGAGGGGATGTCTGCTATATAGTAGTTGAATAGATGTGGGGACAAAACAGTGCCCTGCAGGACGCCGGCTTTTAGCGGCCTCACAGACGAACTTGCCCTGTTTATGTGGCAAGGTATGACTGGACCAATGCTGTCAGATACAGCCAAGCTTCACATGCATCTTGTACAATAGTCCGTCATGCCACACCCTATCGAACGCCCTCTCTATGTCCAGGAGAAGCAGCGCAGTGCTTTGACCTCGGTTAAAGCCCTGCACGGTGTCGTGTGCAATCTTCGCTGCAGGCATGTAGTGCTATGCCTAGCCCTGAAGCCGAAGCTCCATGGGCAGTACACCGAGTCCATCGGCTGCGCCGCTTATTCTGGACAAGAGTAGCTTCTCCGCCACCTTCGCCATTGTGGGGAGCAGGGAAATCGGTCTGTAAGAGCCGGTTTGCCTCGGTTCTTTGCCTGGCTTATGGATCATCATGATCTCGGCATGTTTCCAAGAGGATGGGAAATGCTGTAGGCGAATGATGGCGTTTACAATGTGCATGAAATGTATGAGGGATTTCTTCGGAAGATTCCGAAGAGTTAAGTATGGCAAGGTATCATTCCCAGGAGTTTTATTTCGGGGCAGACGGTTTAATATAGTCCTAATCTCCCCCGGGGTGACAAGCAGTTTGCTCATCGCCGGCGGCGGGATAGGGTATTTTCGCGCTTTAAATTTAGATGCTATATCAGTAATGCTAGTGTGCGTAGGGATGGTATCGGGCGACTGCGTATGGAGCCCCTCCAGGAAATCAGCGAAGGCCTCAGCTTTGCCCTCGTCACTCATAATATCGTTGCCGTTTTGGCGGATAGCCGGCATGGGCGCAGAGGCTCCTCTGACTTTCCTGGCCAGGCTCCACAGGGAACCGTCCTGAGCATTTAAGGAATTTACATACTGCAACCATTTATCAGTCCTGTACCCGCTTATTTGGATTTTGATGTTATTAGTTAGCTCATTCATATGTAGATAGTCGATTCTGGCATGATACCTTTGCCATCGGCGCCTAATGGCATTTCTAGTCCTTATTTGCATAAGGATATGATCTGGGAGGAAGACTGCAGGGCGCTTTTTCCTGACAGAGTGAACGAGTGTATCACGGATACGCTGGCTATTTAGGGTAAATGATTGGACTTGAGCCTCTAGTTCCTGGATGCTGTCTATTTGGTCGGGAATCACCGTTGCTTCGTTCAACCTGCGCCTGAACTCCCCCCAATCGAGATTCCTGTATGAAATTTTCATTTCGCAGGTCTCTGGCCGCCTTGGTTCAAGGCAAATTACGATTGGGAGGTGATCAGAATTCAAGTCATTTATCGCCTGAAGTGGCGGGACGTCAGCGATTCCCTTCGTAATAGCAACATCCAGGTAGGAGGGGGTAGGGGCCCAAGCTGGGTAGAAAGTTGGAACTTCGGAGCGGTGAAAAAGGAGATCTGGGTTATATTCAATTGCATGGTACATCATTCGGCCCCTGTTGTTCGTAGATCCGGCGCCCCACACAACGTGTCGGGCGTTAAAGCCTCGATCAATATGGACCTCCTGTTGTCCGGGAAGAAAGCCATGAAGTCATCATAGGTAAAGGGAGCGTGCGGAGGGACGTAGGCCCTCGCGATACGCAGACCGCTCTCGGTCTGAATACAAACGTGTACTGCTGCCGAGCGAATGTCGTGGATCCTTTTAAAGGAGACCTACGTACCAGGCAATAGTTTCACATTAACGAGCTGCCCTTTAAAATTGGACAAACTGGCAAAGAAAAATTCAAGGTTTTGGATGAGGTTGGCTACTTTATAAACCCTTGAAATGAAGTTGTTTGCTCTGCAATCTGTGCGGTGAAATAGTTGAGCCAATGTGAGCCTTCATATAGCACTTCTCGAGGAGACATGAAGACCCACCCGCGATAAAAGACGACTCCAATCAACAAGAGAGTCAGTTAAGCAAGGTGAAATCTGGGGTATTGGCAATCGTAGCGAAACACATAATTCGGAGGTGGTTATATGTTATAGGTTTGAAAGACAGATAACATATAAATCTATATTATCTAATAGTACTTAAGCAGTGACCTAACGAAAGAGCAACAACTGTGGAAGGCAGGTTGCCTTCCCTGTATATTTTGAAATTGGATGCATAAATCATCCCTACATCACACAAAGCGAATATTTTTATACCGTACTTCGCCGGTTTATTCGGAATATACTGTACGAAACTGCAGCGACCACGGAGGCAGGCAGGGCAGAAATCTTTTTTACAGTTATTTATAAATTCATCCAAAGCCTCCGCTATAGGGATAAGTTTATCCTCTTGTTATCTTTATGCTCTATCATCCTTGTTGTTAAATATCAGTACCCTTAGCAAAAATAGGAATATTTTATAGCCCATACGTGCTTACATATTTGTTATTCCTGTGCCATCGGTAGCCCATAGTTCCCTAAAATCTGTATGACTCAGTTTGTCTATTCGTGCAAGATAGAGCATTCCGATAAAAGTCAATATTTCTTCTTTAGTTATCTCTTTTTCATGTCTTTCTCTGCTATAGTGTTCTTGAGTTGTTCGAATAAAAGCATTAGTGTAAGGTAATATTTTTACAAATATATTTTGTGTAAAAAATTGAAGAAAAACTCTTAGTTCATCGAATATATCTTTTTTGTTAATTAAAGATCAATATTTTTACTATATTTTTGGATTCATATTTGGCAAAATTGCTCCTTATTGGCTGTTTATGTCTCGACTATTGAACCTCGACATTCGTTTCTTTTCTACCTGTAAAGCTTGTAATCCCTCTTGCAATTCGAACAGATCATCGTTGTCTCCTTCTTGTTCAGAAATTGAGATGTGACCACTGTTTGCAATAAATTCACCAAATGCATCTTCATCTATACCTCCCATGTCTTTACTATCGGACTCCTCTGATAATGTTGACATTGTGGCTTCCAATTCAGCTTGTATTGGTGCCTTAGGATCCTTTACTTTTAATAAAAACCTGAAATAATGCAATTCAAAAAAAATTGAATCACGATCATGATCATAAACCGTGTCCTAGCTCAAAACAGTCTTGATTAAGAAAAATATTTACTTACAAGATCGATTGTTAAATTTTGTGTACCGATCAGCATGTAATATTCGCGGCGTAAACCTAAATAACAACTGAGAGGGTCGTGACTGTGCCGGCGCATAGAAGACCATCTGGTGGGAGGTTATATAGGAACTCACAAAATTAATACATGTTCAAATGCATGTGGCATACTTTTTACGTCTTTGCGACCACTTAGGGGTTACTAGCACACCACTCGGACAACCTATCAAAGTCAGAGTCCAACCGAATGCGGTCGTCAACAGTTGACACATTCGTGCCAATTTTCAAGTCGTCTGCAAACAATAAATCATTATTAGCAAAACCCTTGCCAATATCATTATTAATGAAAACGTTAAACAGCGAAGGTCTGAAGTGCAATCCCTAAAGAACACCAGTGTGCGTTAAATTAAAGTTGTTAACCCCGACTATCTGGAACCAACAGAAAAATAAGTGCTATCCACCATAGGAGTGAGCCAGATACCCCCAGTCACTCGAGCTTGCCGAGTAAGATAGGTTGGTTAACCCTATCGAATGTCTTGTAAAGTCCTTTCAAATCTATTGCGCTGTTACGTTATATCATTCCATCTTTCTTTATACAATGAACGTATGTATTGGTCCGTCAAATTGGAATCTTTGACATTGATTGGCGTCAATGTCAAAATATCATAACGAAAATAACAGATTTAATTCATGTATTGATTTGTTGGTAATTGGTTTGTGTTTTACGCTAAATTGTTAATAAAAATCGTTTTGAGATGCCCCACCGGTTCAGTGAGAAAGAGCAAGCTTTAATTTTAAAATTAGTGCATTATTTCACACGTGAAAAAGATGCTGTTAGGCCACTTTTACCCTGGAAAGCTGTGCACAATGTAAGTAATATTTTTTTTTATTTATTTGATAATACTAAAAAATGATATCTCTAGAAAAAAATTATTTTTGATGTGTAAACATCTTACGCGGCGATATAAGGACAAATCTCAGCAAATGAAATGAAGCCAATTCTAGCCGCTAGGGCGGTATTATATACAATTTTGCCATTTAAAATCGTTTTAAATAGATTTAAATAGATTTTAGACGATAAAAAGCATATTTTAAATTAAACGAACCGTCATAAGTATTATTTTTTAATTATTATATTCGCAGTGTATTTGGATCCATAGCACAGCTTATTTTTAATGGACGGTTGAATTTAAAATGAATTTTCGCTTCAAAATCCGCGACAAATTCGTCCGAAGCCAAAGTCCGAATTCTCGGATTTTTATACAATTTTGCCATCTAAAATCGTTTTTAAATGGATTTTAGACGATAAAAAGCATATTATTATGTTAAATTAAACGAACTGTCAAAAGTATTATTCAGATGCACAGACATTGCCCAGGCTTAAAACAATATTGTCATAGCCCTCTTCTAAAATTTGAAAAAGTTGGTTTTTGACTTTCCCAAATCAAAGGATATCGGCGCACGATTTCTAGGTAAATAAGCTGTTGTATGTATGTTGATGTTATTCCTGGTGGCATTAGATATATTTTCGTGTCCAATTTGTGCATTGAATTAATCTACTCCGAAGCTGCCATAAGTAATAAGTATGTAAAACTGATAAAAACGGAAAGTGCTCTGGAATAGAAAACAGGTACAGAGACATCGTTTGGCTAGTGTAAAAAATAACGTACGAGTCTATCTAAGACGTACGGATCTTTTCTTTTGACGTCAGAAATTCTGACGTAACAGCACAGTAGCCTTGAATGGACTTTAAACAGAATGATCGACCCCATAAGTCTTCAAGAGCAGAACAAGATAAATCAGCATAAAAAATAGGAGTAGTTCCGTGAAATGCCTCGAACGAAAACCAAACTGCTGTTCATGCAGATGGTGATTTATACAATCAAGAATTTTTAAAATAATTTTTCGATCTAGGCGATACCTTCCGCAACGTCAAACGCTACCTTAGAAAGAAATCGACACACGACAGCATTTTACAAAGCACCAAAGCTCGACGACTTGACAGAGGTACCAATCAAAGGAAAGAAAAATACACTATGACCGGTGACACCAGCATGATTACTCCGTGTACCCGCCCAAGTGGAGATGGGGCAGAACTGGCAATTCGATACTCAACAAAGCAACACGATGCAAAGATGGATACTTTCGCTGCAGCTTCCAGAGAATACAATCTAGCCACCAAGAAGTATTGGACAAGCTAGAAGAAAGAAGCTAAAAAATAGAGTAGTCATAATGTGAATTTATTAATGTTACATAAAATTATGATCAAAATGCTATATTTCAAATATCAACTTTCATAGGTTGGACGCATCCTACGAAAGCCAAAACTAGCAATTATTCAAACCAGGAATAAGCATATTTCATTAAAAACAAACGAGATGGCATTGCAAAAAAACAATATTTTATGAAAAGTCGGTAAATTGTGTAAAACGTTGATTGACTAATATGCGCCTATTAGCCAATCAACTATATAAATTTACATCGTTTAAGTATAATTGTAGAAATAAGTTCTACACACAATGTTGTTATTCCAATCTAGAATTAGAGTTGTAATATTAATAAGACAATAATTTTTGTTGCATGTATATACCAAGCAACAGTGGATATCCATACTAGCCTCCAGCAGACTCTCACGTGTGATACCTTCAAACAGTTTAAGTGTGTGTTGAACAATGCTAAGACATAGACTGCAGTGGAGGCTTGAAAGGGTTACAAAGGATCAGCCTGGATTCAGAAAGTAACAAAACCACTGATGACATTTTGTATTGTATAGTTATAAGTAAGATGATGTAAAATGCGATAGGTTGTCTCGAATTGAGGTCTTTCTCTTTAACGTGGGGACCAACGTTTAAAGGGTGAGGGCACGTGTGAACTACTAAAATGCATATGATATTAAATAGATATCACCATGTCCTAAGTTTGAACTTGAACTTGCTAAATATTATGTAGACATTAAAGACAAACAGTCAACGAAAGTGATTATGAACCTGAAACATGCAACTATCAGCACATTTTATGATATAAACATGCTAGCAAACCATCAGTTCAGCAGACTTTTGTCTCTCACCTAAAACCAGCAACTGGGTTGTTCACAGGGGCGCTTTCAGGTTCTAATCTATCCTTTTCTCCTCACCCTAACCTGAGCTTAGATCGGTCAGATGGTCGCGAGGTTTGGGGGTTTCATATCCGCAGTAGTATAAGTCGAAACTATGATAGATTTGTCAAAGTTTTGAGAAAGATAATATATTCGAGTGAACTTACCATCAAACCAACCTTATATGAAACAACACAAACTCTTAAGAAAACTATATTTATAAAACGGTGACTAAAGACCTATAAACAATTTCAAAAATATACCTCAATCGAGAGACCATGCGCACCTTAGTAATCGGGTATACCATAATCATATTAACTTTCTTAACAATAGACATTGTTAATGTTTTCTCATTAAGTCTTTGACCAATAGACGTTGTTATTATTTTTAAGTGAAGTTTTTTCTTTATCATCTCCTCTCACCTGACGTAGATCGATCCCGAATATGAGCTATATTCCTGCACGCTAGACAAAACGTGGCGTCGAGGATTAACAACATTTATCGATAATATATATTTGATGACAGAACTATACATCATAAGCGTCCATTTATATATACATAAAAAGTATTTCTAAATATCATTTTTAGAAAGGAAAATACCACTCCCATTACGTCCATTAGGCCATTCATAATTTCTTGTAAGAAAGTGCTTTCCTGTGCGTTGCAGTCATATTCCCATGTGTACCATGTACATTTAGCTTAAAGCCCTAACTAGAATACATTTTCCCAATATACATTTTAAACATGCCTTTTAGCTTATTTATATTACGAATTAATATCCTCAAAAACGAATAATAGGATGATGGTTTCTTGCAGTTTATACTTTAAAATTGAGAAACGTACGCTAAAGTTGTCGGTACTGGTTAGAATTTAGGACCGTGGTGACATCGATTTACACAAAAATGATAATTTAAATTCGCTGTTTATTAAACGGTATCAACAAAGTTTTGAATGTCCCTGTCAATGTAATTTAATTATACATGGATGGTTGTTATAACATCATTCCAATCAATGCAATCTATTTTTAAATTTCCGTTCTACCCTACTACTATACAGTGCATTTTTTTATTCCGCTTATAGGATTTCACGTGTCAAATTTTCAACCTTCTGTTAGAACCCTTTCTATTGCATCGATACACCTGAAACTTGGCACAGATAAAATCTAGGATCCTAAGTTTAGGAAAATATTATGATTATATCAAAACACTTCAAGAAAAATTTAAATCCCTTTTTTTCCTTAAAAAAATGTTTTTTTATGTACCTCGTAACCTTTGTCTCGCCAATTCAAAGCAGATAACGATGGCGTACACAAAATAATTTTTAAACTAGTTCATCGAAATTGACGAAGTTTTTTCAAGGTATTTATTTACACTACAAATATATTTACTATCTTGTTTACTTCGTTTTTAAAAACTTTATTTTAGTTACACGAAGAAAAAATACAAGTAGTAATGTATTAACCTGCTACACTGAAAGCTTGCTTATGACTAAAATGCATACTCATATCTCTGCCTATTTATAATATAATAAATGCTGAGCACTGCAAAGCTAGTAATCTAATCCTCTAAAACTACGTAGTCGCCATAAGTGGCCATATAATTCCTCCCTTCTTTAAGTTTGAGAAAATGGGGGATTTTCGAGAGTCTTTAATTGTATGTCCACTTTTACATCTTTTCGTTTTTTACAATAATATCTGCGACCAACAGTTATTATTATAATGGTTACAATGGTTATTAAAGCTATTGATAAACTATTATTGTCAATATCGAAGTCTTTTAGAGTGCTAACGGTTAATCTTTTAGCATCTTCTAAATCCTCTTTTATATTTTCTAAGTTCACCTCTTTTAATGCTAAAGGTTCAATATTCTGAACTAACTTGTCGTCAATATTTATTGATGGGAGTTTTAATCTTAAATTAACAGTTGCTGGTTTTTGCGAATCATAGTTTTCGTTTCGAATTTTAACTTTGCATTCTGCTGGTATAATATGAGATACTGTATTTATTGTTTCAAGACTGTGTTGATTGGGGCATTGAAAATAGATATTTTCTTCGGAAGTTGGGATTACTATAATGGAATTATCGTCCAGTAACGTAATTGATGTCTCCTTGTACTTTATAGGTACCATAGAACAATTTATTGCGACTCATTTATTTATACCACAGTATTTTATTCACATATTCTAAACAGTCTTACAAAAGTTAGCAAATATTACAATTAGTATTATTCTAACTCAGAAATCTGTCTCTCTAAGAACAAATACACTTTTGACGTACCTGACAAACACAGTCGTAAACTTTTCATTGGAACTACGGAATAACATTATCAAAAAACAACAAACTAAGAACAAAAGTACTTCTTTAGTATGTAAAACCCAATAAAAAAACAATAATTTTTTAATCTCAAAAACTTAAGATCAAATTTATATATAATTAACGTTAATGAATATTAAAGTCAAGATCGAAGTGGTACAGGCTTTGATTTCTTTTTGTATTTCCAGAATACCTGGGTTGCCGTAATATCATCTTTATATTGTCAGTGGACTGTACAATCAATTAATTCTTAAATCATTTATGACCACAAAGGTGGGGGTGCTAATTAACTTTATAATTAATCACTTTAATTAGTGGACTGTATCATGTGGGAGCTTTATTCATAGGGTGTGAATTGAAACATGTATTTTAAGTATTACGTACTTTAATAATGCAAGATTTTAATTTGCATTAAATATGATTAATATATACCATGATTTCTAACTACTTTCAAGCATTCATCCTTTCATACATAAAACCATTTTATATAAAATAATAAAACTAAGTACTGTACGTGAGGTTAACTATTACCAAATGTCTAAGAAAACTTTTTGATTATTTAATTCAACAAGAACTTCTTTCTTCTCTCAACTTAACTTCACCAGGGATGTAAGCCTTCGAACATTTGATTCGAGTCTCGAGTAAAGGAATAGATTTTTCTACTACAAATTTCCAACCGCCATTTTACCTTCTTCTATCTTCAACAGGAGAGACGCTAGGAGTTGTATTGTCTAGAGAAAATGCGTTAAAACGCCCGGACAGGGAGAACAGAGCGGGAAATTTGCGCGGAAGCGGAAATCATTTGAGAGGGTAGAAATCTGTTATTTCTTTATATGACATATTGCTGTTTACACAACATTGACGGAGACCAAGACATATTATATTGAGAACGATTAATAACGATTTGCTATCCAGCGATTATTTCATACAATGGAATCTATTCTCCGAAAATCCAGGTTTGGACTAAGGAGTAACTGAAATGCAATGCTTTAATGCACGAATTGCTGTTTACCTGGGGCGAGATAAAAATATTCGGAGTTTAATTAGGGCTCATTTATACTACAGATATACAGAGTGTTATCATCAAACTATACGGTGAAAAACGGTAAGTTAATACACACGTTGGGGTGTTTCCCCAAAAGTCAGGACAATCATTCAGGTCGGCGTTTTGTCAGATTTTCAAAAAAAAAACTAGCTTCGACATCATTCCCCTTTTCTGCGATAACTTTAGCTGCATAATATTGTTTCCCTTTTGCCTCAAATTTAACAATTACAAAGCTACCTTCGTTTGGCAGAGTATCCAGGACAGTAAAGTTATTGTAATCCACTGTTTCATATTCATCTTTTTCCTCAAACCAATGTTCTTCTTCAGAATAAACACTAATTTGGTACTTTCTTGTAAAATGTTTATTTTTGTTTCTTTTTGCATCCACCTTAGTCTGTTCGCGTTTCTTCGGTTCTTTCTTCTATTTCTTGTTTGTTCGGTGCAATAATCGAGTTCCCTTTGTGTCTGGGCGCTTTTCCTTCTTTTCGTGGATCCGCTTTAGTTAACCCTCGAAACTCAAATGGTCACACAAAGCTTTTTCACAATTTGTGAATGTAACTGTGTCAGCTAGAGCCATGGTCGGTATTTGCGGCTTTGCCTCTTCAAGAGAATTCTTGCGTGCAATATCTGGTTCTATTAGTGCCGCATTAGCAGATGATAAGCAAAGCAAAATCTCAGAAAAATTATTGAAGCATGAAGTTCTAGCTTATCACGTTGTTGAATAATTTGTTTTTGGTGCGCAAGGGTTCTCTAGTACTGAAGGCGATGATGGAGGTATCGTTCTATTACTATCATTAACAAGGGCATCGTGTGGTCGATTGCATTAATATGATTCATTTTCCAGGTTAATTTATCGATCAGTAACCTCACTAGGTGCAAATTCAAGATCGCTAAAGCCGTATTTGTTGAAATCCAGAAGGAGTTGCTACAAAGCAATTAAAACCGAAAGTTAAAGACTTTTAAACTCAAGACTTAAACTATTACAAACAAAATATTATTCTCAAATGAAAGCACTTTCTATACAAACGTTCGACAAACAAAATACAAGAATATGGGCGCGAGAAAATCCTTATAAAATTCAGGAAACGCATACCGAAGCAAGGCGGAAAATGAACGTTTGATCAGGATTTTTTGAAAGGCTTAAACATTGGACTATTTTTGAAGTGTCTTTAGTAGCGTTTAGCACATTTTTCGAGGGTAGTGAATAAGTCCAAACATTAATGTAAAATCTGTCTACGTTCGACTACATACGATCATTTGAATAAAATCGGCTAGAGTCGACTACAGCCAAGCGCGAGATAAAAACAGTCAGTAACAAGATATATCAGTCTTACTTAAATCACCTTTTATATCTTATCAGTCTGTAATATATTAATTATTGGATAATCACCTACTTAACAGCCATATTACATACATAATAATCAATTATTACAATAAATATGTATTACCCCGCACTGTATACTTATATTCAGTTGTGACGCACGAATTTCCATCAGCGCAGCGGCGCCGGCGCGGCGTAATTCAGATGGTCGGACGCTCGCTTAGCTGCTGACACATTGGATTGAAGGTTTCCATTCGTTCGCATTGTCGAGAAACTGCCGCGAAGGTTTCCATTCGTCGCAGGTGTGGACGGTCATTTCCAGCGATTTAATGATGGCGCGAACGGCCGCGAAGGGTCAGCAATCAAAAGGCAATGCCTTACCGCCAACCGCCAATGCAGAAATATTGTAGTGTGGACGCGTGCAGAATATATATCAGTTTTCTTTAATAATCGAACGCTGTCGCTGCAGATATTTTAGGTCATTCGTTGAAGTGTGGCAGGTCTTGGGGAACGTTTCCAGCAAGCGGGTAGCAATGCAAACGAATGCGAACGAACGGCAACGTTCCAATGGCCACTGGTCAGCGGCTTAACATGCGCGAAGCGTTCTGTGATCGAAGACCGGCGCTTTCAAGTTTTTTTTTTATTTTATTTAGTTTCCAATATCGTTTTCTTTAAAATTCACTTCTAGCGTTATATACTATTTTTTTAAATGAGGTAGTCTAAATACTGAAAAATATTTCGAACTGCGCCAGCACCAAATCATTTCATTGTAGCGTTGGGAAATGCTGATCAAAATGGCAATATGATTTTTCAACAAAAAGGAGCGAGCGAGCAGAGCAACCAACAAAAGCTAACCAAAACTAACCCAACACATGAAAGGCAGTTACATTTATTTTAATGTACATTTTTATTACAGTCGCCCTATGGTGAGGAGCTAGCAAGGTTGCTGTTACTGTATATGCGGCCCGGTACCTTGTTATTTCGTAGCGTCTGGTATTATTTGAATTTATTGTAAGTTGGATATTTCTGTTATAGGACTTCCTGAATATCCTGTCAAAGGTGTCACGAGGGACAATCCAAGAAAAGCTCCAGTGGGTGTTCGGATTGTACGACTTAAATGGTGATGGGCTGATAAGCAAATCTGAAATGGTGGACGTAGTTACCAGTATTTATGAGATGCTAGGCAAGTATAAGGCGCTTCTAAATTAATAAAAAATATCAAGCTTAGTAAAATATAGTAGGGGAAATCGGGGTAATACTGCGCATCATATTACGCAATTTTTTTACTTTCATAATAAAAGGTTAGTAACTTTGGAAAAATTACTGACACATCTTTAGTATATAAATTAGTTTTGCACGAAATATTTTCTGTCCTTTCTTCAACATTGCGACGCGCTTTATTATTTTTTTTATTTAAAAGAAAAATTAAAAGATGTTCAAAGCTCGTGGAGCTATGACGAGTTCCACCGAGATTAATATTAGTGTACACTTACAAAATTCGACCAGATATCCTACGTTAAAATAAACACCCGGCAAGGTCGGAATGCAAGGCCTTGTAGCAAGTTATAAAGTGAACGCGCAATTTGCCCGTTGCTCCGGAGAAAGGTTCTTTGGGCGCCACCGACTTCGTTACGGACCAAACTCGAGATCCCCGCGTTATTCGTGGAACCTACTGCAACACCTCCGCTCCTCAAGGTAAACCCTGCCGGCAAGAATCGCAAAAGAAATTTTATCACCATCAAAATAGCGCATAGTAGATTGTGGAACCATATAAAACGCCGCAGAAACAATACTATCTCTTTATTGACAAAGAAAACAAAACAAAAAAGTGAAATAGGCAGCAAGAATAGGCCTGAAATAGTAAGGAAATAGTTGTAATTGCAATTACCGATTCGACAATTTATATCTATAAATTGAGATACGACACCGACAATTGTAGGCAGTTTAAAACTTTTTTATGGCAGTAGCACACACACTAAAGGGAGATCCTATGGCGCTCGACGAGCGGTGTGTGTGTTAATCAACTAACAATGAAATTATAACTATTAAATAAAAATATTTATCTGAGGTTGATCAAAACTCTTTGTTGGTAAGGGTAGATAATGGTATTAATGTTTCAGCACCAGTCAAGTGCTCCTGAAGAAAAAAAAACTAAACTGAGCTTTGTCTACCGCGCGGGATAGTGGTCACATAAACCGCAGATATAAAAAGGCGCAAATACAACCAGAGTAACGTTACCACCAACTCAAAAAGAGACAATTATTTCATAACAAACATTATAACTAAAATAATTTAGCACTTAGCATTTAGAGGTTTCACCGTCGGGTGACCACGGATGGCTTGTTCCGGGACCCAGCTGGGCGGCCAACCCTCCGACGTCCAACACGTCTAGCTGGTCCAGGGGACTGCCTGATTACTCCAGGCAAGCTAGTTCCCCTAAGTCAAAGCTGCATCGGTTCAGTCGGTTAAGCGGATTATCAAATTCCCGCCCGGTGAAAAGACTTCCCAATTCTCGCGCGGTGGAAGGACAACCAAATTCCTGCACGGGTAAGGACCCTAGGAATGGAAACATTCCCTAGTAACGAGTCACAACGATATGTGAATCGATTGCTACTACATACGATCTCTTCAAAGAAAATAATTCCGCAGAGTTTCAAATTTCCGATTCAAGAAGCAGGGTATTTCCCCTACGTCGTATACATTATACGACATGATCTGAGGGCTTCCCTTAGTACAGCAACTAATAATAATCGAAACTGCATTACCTAACCCCTAACAACCGAATTTCCCGATTTAGTGTCTAATTAATAATTAAAATCAACAACCCACACGAATCTCTAGAAGTTGATTGCAAGATTAATAGTTAAAATTAAAGATAAAAACAATAATTTCCCATTGCATTGATTCCAACTTCAGTAGTACAAGATATTTCACGAAATTAGCGGTTTAAGCATTAATCGCAACTTCAATGGTTAAATTTTACACTCGTTACCAAACCGCCTCAGAACGGTCAAGTGAATCGAACCACTAAAATTACCGAAAATCTACATTACATTTCGTCGAAAATAAAGTAAAATGATGATTTTGGCTGATCGTAAAACCCCAAGAATAAATAACAAACACTATTTTATTCAAATACAAAAGCTTCAATTAACCTATCTAACTTGACATCATACCAATATCGAGTAATATATGAATGAAAACGGTTATTTTTAATGATTATCAAATAATAAACTAGGCCATCCGAATACTAAGAAGAAACCCCCAACCTTAATTAATCACTAATTCGGACGACGTTACGTCGAGCAATTTAGCTTATTAAATCGGAACCGAAATGAATGAAAAGTGAAATAATACAACCATGTCAATACTAAAGATACAAGAACGCAAAACAATCTGCAATTAATAAAGTAACTTACCTCTCTTAAACGGAGGGCGAAATTACGCGGCACAAAAAAAACGCCAAGTACTACAATGGCTGCCTATGCCAGAAAAAGCCAATTACTAAAATCCTCGATTGGCGAGATTTTTCCCGTATCTACAGTACTAAAACTTAACGATAACAAATCGCAATGGCTAATACGGGAATCACTACGTTGTTAGAAGACAAAATCCACCGCAGACGCCTCGGCTTAAAACAAATTTTAAAAAATCGACTGAACAATCGAAAGGCTTCTCTGGAAAAAGAACCGTACCTACCAAGCCGAACAAGGCATTCCTTTCTCGCCTCGACAGATCAACGCAGAAAATTTCACTGCGACGTTTCTCGACGCTCCAATAAAACGGACCCCTTAGGTCACGCGAGACAGATATAAAATCGAATTCAATATCGGAATTATATTTCGTACTTCGAACGGAAGCATGAATAGTACCGGGGCGCACTAAAAAATTCACTTCTAGTTGGCGACCGAAACGAGAGAACAACATGTAATTTTAACCTAAACTGTTCTCGATCAACCTCTAAAGCAAATCTTTGGCTCATTTGATGTAGGTATGTCATTTTGAACTCATTCAGAAACACAAAATATTATTATATGACATATAAAAATAGTGAAAATAAATAAAGTAATTTTCACAAAAGCAGAATTTTAACAGTTAACGCATGTCTTATGACTAACTTCAGTCAGTATCAGTAACAGAAGGAGTGGCTCCTAGCGGGCCCCGCACTAAGGACACCAGTTGGGACCGTTGTGCCACCAGCCCGCATTAAAGAACCTCGAGGATGCCGGTCTTCCTTAAGAGAGCCCGCATCTCCTTCAGACTAATACGACGCACTGTACCTAACTCGATCGGCATCGCGCCAAAGATTCTTAGTTTTTGCCCACGCGAAGACGGGACATTCCATAAGTAGATGGTATCGGGTCTCATCGTCCTCCATGCACCATCTACACTTCCCATTCTCTCCAATTCTCAGCAGAGTCGGGTGCCGTCTAAGCCTACAGTGCCCTGTGTAGAATCCTACCAGGGTCCTGCACTTCTTCCTAGGTAGGCACAACAACCCCTGGCGATACTCTTCGCGTGCTCATGTATCATGAGCCTCGTCTGTCTCATCCCCGAAGCTATCCGCCATACCTCTTCGTCCCGATCCTCCATCCAGGCCTCCAAAGCTCTGTCGTCAACACTCTGGGCGATCCCCACACAGGGATCAGGCCCTAAGTATCCGCGTGCTGAGCCTCCTCTGGCCAAGGCGTCAGCGGCCTCGTAACCTTTCTAAGTTTTGCAAGTCAGCCAGCCTCTACACTCCCTTACCAACAAGGAGTACGTGCGACCGACTTCAGTGCCATGAGTGCAGCCTTGCTGTCGGAGCAGAAGAAAATCCACCCGCCACCGACACTGAGCGTTAGCGACTTCCAGACGCCCATCATGATCGCAAAAATGTCTGCTTGGAAAACCGTAATGTGCTCGCCCAGTGGGGCGGATAATTCCCGCCCCAGGGCCTGTTCCCATTCTGGACTCATCTGTGGACCAGACTAGCCCATTCCAGAATTCCGTCCTTCCCTCCATCCAATCCTCCTTCGTAGGAAAGAGGAAATTCAGCCCCTCGTGGAAGCCTATTTCAGGAATCATCGCGTCACCTGGCATACCCAGAACGATTCGGTCTCCAGACAAATCTCGCCACATGACTAACTTTATATAAGGTCAAAACCTATTGCAAAAGTCAGATTCCTGTTAAACCACTCAATAAACAGGAAAATCTTATTTATTGCTGACTTTTTGATGACACTGAAAAACAAATGTTTTTACAGGTCGTGCTACTCAGCCAGCTGTAGAAGATAATTCCGCAAAAGAACATGTTGAAAAGATTTTTCATGTAAGTATAGAATGATAATTCACAGCCCAATAGACATTTTGGCGCCTGCGATTTAGTAACTGTTTCTATGTAACTTTTGGGTGCAGAATCTACAATAATCTTCAATGTGCGAAAGTTTAAATCCTCCAGATCATTCGGTTTTCCAGTAATAAAATATCGATTGGTGACATATCCTGTCAAAATTCGAAATTGCTATTTTTTAAACATAGTTTTTGACGTAAATTCTCGACCAATAATCGAATTTTCTAAAAATTGGTATATTTACATTTTTCCTGGAAAGTTAATTTTCCCGACATTTTCAAAACAAAAAAAAGAATTTAAAGAAATTTTCTCCAAGACATTCTCTACCACACCGTCGAATCGCGTCATCTCAGTTTTTTCGACCCTCGGCGCAAGAACGACTCAAAGTGATCATTTTTCAAAAATATTCCGATGCTCCCCAATTTCAGTAAGGTTTGGAAGTCCGTCAAAAGATACATGTCCAGAAAATTTCACCAAATTATCAATTTTTTTCGACAGTATCAATGCAAAATTTTAAAAATCACAGATTTGACGTAATAACTCTCAAACGGAAGACCTGATCACCAAAACCAATTTACCGTCGGCGACCTCAAAGTGTTGCCTAAAAACTTGCCAAATCCCAGCCATTTTCGAGAAGAATAAAAATCAAGCATTAGGTTTATGGTAACTGAAATCCCTCCGCTGACTGTTTCTCGCTCTCGCTTGGCTGAAGTCGACGCCGACTTTACCCGAATGATCCTTAAATAGCCGAGCATCGACAGCTTCGAGCGTTAATCCGTGACGGCTTTAAGCATTAATACGTGATGGCTCATTCTTATTCAATACAAAGGAGTGTTCAGTACTTTATTCTTATCGAAAAATGCGCACAGGAATCCTTCAAAGTTCTTTTTTTCAATAAGATGAATTTTTAGCCTTTCTTCCTTATGCCAAATTATATTTTTCTCTCTCCACAAGTTAAACCCTTTTCTCTTTATACTCTATGCATTTAGGTTCCTTGAAGAATGAAACCCTATGTTGAAATCGGAAGAAAAAATTGGTCTGAATATGCATGGACTAGACATCCTCTTTTCTGAGTACAACATCCACAATTTTGTCATCACCTTATATTTAGGTGGCAAGTATTTTTTGAAGTACAATTGGTACAGTAGTGCAACGGAACTGCAGAAACCATCTGGATGTCTTCTAGAACCTAGAATTTTGGGATTGGTGTTCTTTCTTTTATATTCAAAGTTGACAGAAGAATTGTTTGCACACTTTTAGTTTATTCTCGTATTTTGTGACCTGTACATTTTCACGACAGATCTTCAGCTCTCAAGGTTTTTGTTTACTTTTTTATCATATTTGTAATACCTATTATTTCCTTGTGCATCTGCCATAGCCCAAAATTGGTTGAACATTTCTTGCCTCTTTTCTACAGAAAACCTCAGCTTGCAAACATTTTGACATGAGTTGCAAGGATTTGGTTGAAGTATTCGAGCTGATATTATTTTTTTCTTTTGACGAAAAGTATTTTTTCGTTCCTTACGTAATTTGTTGTCAATTGAACGCGCCTAAAGAAATTTTCACTTCAAAAAGAGGTATTCTTGGAATCACCACATCAAAAATTTTAAAAATTATGCTGTTGAGTTATAAACTGAAGTAAACGAAAGAAATTCTCTGCTGCAGAAAATATGGCGTAATGTCACCAGTCTTTGAGTATATAGTTATAGGATAGATAAATCTAATTTAATATGCGTAACTCCATAGTTCTTTATTTTGATAATTATGCATCCACCCCTATTAAATACATACTCCCAGATATATTAAATATTGCAAATACGATTCTTATTAAATAACTTTTCTAGCTAAATGATCATAATGCTAGTTAAATTCATTACCACTCACCAGATAACTAATACATATTTTTTTTCAGCTCATAGATACAAACAGAGATGGAGTAATTACCATAGAAGAACTGATAAGATGGGTTTCAAGAGACGAAAGATTTATTAAATCCCTAGAAACTTTAGATACTGTGTTGTGATCATCTTTATACCTTATGTATGTACATCTATTTCAATCGTACCAATTTTTCAAAGTATTTTACTAAGACTATTTGTAACATTAGTTTTATATCGAATTACTAAAAAATTGCAGCCATGTTAAGGTTCTATTTCACTATAGTAATAGTGATTGGATACTATAGGGACCTTATAAATAAGAGACTCGCCAGTGTAAAATTTTTGCAGCTGCAGATTTTGAAAAATTCGGTTCCTTTAGTCAGCAGTCCAAAGAAATTCTTCAGCTGCACTATTCAGCACTATAAACTGTGTTAGCTGCTTTTATGTTAATGGACTTTTTCCTAGCTCTTTCCACATTTTGGAATCGTAAAAAATATTATAGTGTTACCTATGCATACAATCTCTTGCAGGGCTTCAATTTTATTAGTATGTAGTTTCGATTATGATGTACAGGGTGACTAAGAAATATTTACAAAATAATTTGCGTTCAAAATTGTTTCGTTTAAAAAATTGTCAGATTTTTTTTTAAGCCGCTATGAGGAGGTGTTGTAATTATTTCGAAATGTGCACAACAAGGTGCCCTATAACTTCCGTATTCAAATATTTCTCAAAATTCAAATAATAAGGTAAAAACCCCCATTATTGACACTCACCCAAGAGTTGACACATAATTTATAAGATTTTCAAACATTCCCGAGGAACTTAAACTACAAAGGGTACAGGTCGTCTATAATTTGTGCACCCGTAAAAAGGATCTAAGTATAATACCTGAAATATTTTGCTGAAAATTTCATATGAATATTTCAAACCATTTTGAATATTGAACATAACAAGTTTGGTTGGACGAGACTGGCGCCGGGATCGTTTCAACGTCAAGTATCTTCGAAGCGTCTCGTCTACATCAACATCGGTTTGTAATAATTATGTGAAAGGTTCATTGCCGTATCTTGGTCATAAGTCAAATTTATCGATGCATAAATTATAGGCGTTCCTTAAATAATATAAGGTTGGAGTCACAACGTCTATCGTCACTACATTTTATTTTATTTTTATTGCACGGTAGTGTGGGACATGTTTGGAATAGTTTTTCAATCCTTAACAATTAAAAACAACTCAGGATTAATTGTCTAGTTTAAACACCTTGATGCTTGATCTTTCTCACATCCTCCAACCCGTCTGGCCAACGTGGAAGATTACGGCTACATACCCCCAAAAAATATGGCGAATTCGAAAACAAAAGGAATCGTACCCCAGGTGGGTAGACCCTCTAAGGACAAGTCTCACACCTCAACAAAGGTCTGCCTCAAGGATTCTGGGGGAAGCAAAAATTCGCAAAAACTGGTAAACAGACAGCGACAAAAATACAAAGAAGAGCTTAAAATATGCACTTTGAACGCTAACTCCATTCTATCAGACGACAGATTCGATCAGCTACAGGAAGAACTTAAACATGTAAAATGGGACATTCTAGGCCTAGCCGAAGTCAGAAGAAAAGGTGAGGAATTGTTAAAACTTCAAATAATAAATGGTACAGTACTGTATTTTAAGGGAGGGAACGATAATAGTAGGAACGGAGTTGGAATGCTCGTGACCAATAAATAGGCGAAACGCATGACCTCAACAGTAGGAATATCATCTAGAGTAATATATGCCACGTTCCAACTAAACAAACGATACAAGATGAAAGTTTTGCAAATATACGCACCCACTTCAGATTATTCCGACGAAGAACTAGAAAACTTCTATGAGGAAATAGAAACAGCCTTGGGCCGAGAAAAAAACAGTATTCACGTATCTCATAGGAGATTTAGACTTCAAGCTAGGTAAAGTCGAAAGGGGAGAAATCTGCATGGGTGGCCATGGAGTAGGAGTGCGGAAACAAATAGGCCAAAAACTCGTTACTTTCTTGGAAAAGCATAACATGAAGGTAATGAATACATTATTCTACAAAAAGAAACAAAGGAAATGGACATGGCAAAGCCCTGACGGAAAAACCCGGAACTAGATAGACTTCATTTTAACCAATAAACCAAGGACACTCACAGACGTCACAATATTGAATAGACTGCATCTCAGCGACCACCGTCTAGTGCACGCACAAATACAAATAAACCCTGGCAACGAAAGAAAAAATCCTGATAAGATCGACAGACAGAAATGAGCAAAACGCCTCGAGAACTCTATGGGAACATAAGGACGAATATGCAAAGGCAGTTGAAAACGTGTTGAACAACTTATCTATCCCGAATGACGTAAATGGGCTAAACGACTGCATCGCTTCTATCTCATAGTAAAAACAAACAGACAATACACAAAAAAAGCAAATTAATGAAGAAAACTAAAGACCTGATAACCACAAGGAATGCACTGATAGGACAGGTAACAGGCAGAAGTGACGGAACTAAAAAAGGAAATAAGAAGGAACGTCAGGAGAGATGTCGCAGAATACAACGAAAAAAATATAAGTGAAACAATAGAAGAAAACAAGGAAACAAAGGTCTTTAGAAAAAAACTGGAAATAGGAGCCACACAGCTGATATGTCTCATGGATGAGAATATAAGAACTGTACACAACCAACGAGAAATACCAGAGCAGTTAGAACGGTTCTAGAAAGACTTATACTCCTCAAACGTCTAGGAACCACCGCCAAACCCAAGAGACAGAAGGGCACGACTGACTAGACATCACACCTAAGATTTACTACCGATATCCAAGTACCAAATAAAAACAGCCATTAAACAGATGAAATCCAACAACGTAGCAGGACCTGATGGCGTAATCATTGAAATGATTAAATATGGTGGCAACAAAGTGCTGCATAAGTTAGAAATGTTGTTCAATACCTGTCTCGAGACCGGAAAAATCCCCAACTCCTGGAAAAGCGCAAATATTGTATTAATATTCAAAAAGGGAAATATAAAAGACCTAAAGAACTACCGCCCGATATCGTTAATATCTCATCTAAGTAAATTGTTCACCAGAGTTTTAATGAATAGGATAACAACAAAGCTCGACGAATTTCAACCTCGCGAGCAGGCAGGCTTCAGAGGAGGATACAGTACTGTAGACCATATACACACAATCAGACAAATAATGGAAAAGTCCTAAGAATATATCCAACGCCTATACATAACATTCATTGACTTTGAAAAGGCATTCGATAGCGTAGAGACATGGGCACTGCTGAATGCATTGAAACGATGTAGAATAGACCATCGATATATTCAAATAATAAAAGACATGTATGATAAATCAATAGTTACCATACAAGCAGCTGAGGAAGTTAATGCAGTAGAAATAAAGTGAGGTATTAGACAAGCAGACCCCATATCACCAAAACTATTTACTAACCTTCTAGAAGACGTTTTTATGACCCTGCAACGGGACAATACAGGAATAAATATAAATGGGGAATACATGTCTAACCTCAGATGCGCTGATGACATCGTGCTCTTTTCCGATGACATAAGCAAACTAGAGGAAATCATAACAACCCTAAACAAAGCCACAAGCAAAGTAGGACTAAAGATGAACTTCACCAAGTCAAAAATAATGACCAACGCCGGGAACGGACGAAATCTACAAACAGACAATACAACAATAGAGTTGGTGGACGAATATGTATACTTGGGTAAGAAATTGTCAATGGCAGAACAAACACAAAAAGCCGCTATAAGCAGGAGAACAGCATTGGCATGGGCAGCTTTCAGCAAGCTAAACCAAGTGTTTAAATTAAAGATCCCTCAACATCTCAAAACGAAGCTTTAAAATCAATGTGTCGTCCCAACACTTGCCTATGCTTCAGAGCCTGGGTATTAACAAAAACAAACATGAAAAGACCAAAAGTAACCCAAAGGAAAATGGAAAGGGCAATGCTGGGCATACGACTGCAGGGCAGAAAGACCAACGAATGGATAAGAAGAAAAACTAAGGTGGCTGACGTAGCTGAACGAATAGCACAAGTAAAATGGCAATGGGCCGGAGACAAGAAGGGAGGACGAAAGATGGAGTAGAAGAGTGATAGAGTGGAGACCCATGACAGCGAAAAGAATCCGCGGTAGACCCCGAGCCCGATGGAAGGACGACATAGTAGAAACAGCGGGAACCCAGTGGATCCAAGCAGGCACAAACCGCACAGCATGGAGAGGTCAAGGGAGGCGTACATTCTGAAATGAATAGGAAGACACTGGCGATGATGATGATGATGTTGATCTTTCTCCACCATTTTGGCTTGCGTTTTAAGAAAAAATACTACCAGTTTTTGTATAATTAATTTTTTTCGCGAAAGATGGATTTGTCCGATACTACCTTCTGATAATAGTGAAGTAGGATTCATGCTAAACATTAGATATTATCATCGACCAATTACACAGGTCGATGATATTACTAAACGTATTTATTTAAAGAAATATATATGCAGGTTAAAGGGGTGCAGGTTGTTACACATTTAACCTTCATTTTTTCCTACACAACCCAAATTACCAAACTAACCAAAACGATTCAAAACTATCCCAAACACGTAACAGATCTGTGAATGTTGAAGTACAAACATGATACTTAGAATGTAAAAAGGAAAATGTTTTAAATATTGCCTAATAAACACTAAAAACATTTTTAATTTCAGATGCATACCGGAAGAAGGAGCCCCATACAGGGGAAGTTAAAACCGTATGTGGCGTAAATTGTTACAAATAAAAATAACAAAGATATATGTTACTTAATTAGTTACATAAAAATAGTAACAAACATTATTCAGAATCAGAGGTACAATGAATGCCCTCATAAAAGTCATTATCGTTGCTGCACGACATGTGCGCCCACCTTTTTGCACTTTATGCATTGAATCCATTTGCTGGTGCCCTTTGTTTTTGAAAATGGCTCCAAGCACACATGGCAAAACGTTTCTTCGTCGGCATCTTCCTTTTCTGAGTGAGCAAGTGGTTCTTTTATCTGCTATTTATTTACGGACTTGCCACTTGCCACTTTACAATCACAGCCAATTACAGCCAAGATAATATTGTCTAAAAATAGATAACATCTACAAAACATTCAAATAAAATATCCTAAATAACAATAACAAATACCAAAAAAAAAATAATCTTACGAGGTCACTGAATCTCATTCAGTTTCGCAACACTCACCTGAACGCTGACACATCTGGGCCAAATACACAGACCCGCGCACTTAACCAATTGGCCCCCTAACAATCCCTGACATGGCCTTATTCCTGCCATAGTTTGTGCAATGAAAAGGAACTTTAAATACTGCTGTATGCCTACCTCTTCTGCCCGGAACATGCAACGACATCAAACCAAGTAATGCAGAGCATTCTATGTAAGAATGCACTACCCTGTGCAAGAATCACATATTCATCAAGAACCTCCTCCTTTACAGGGAATCAATGCTCAACAATTATCTCACATGACCATACTCATACTAATCCCGTGCATACCCACAACGGTAAGCCACCAATCTTAGAAATTGGTTCTGTACTCGCTCTATATGAGTCCCTTAAGATGGATTCCAGGCAACAGAACGATATTCCAGAAAAGAACGAACAAGGCAACAATAAAGAATCTTCAGAGTAAAGATAAAAAAGTCAGCAGAAGATCTTTGGATAGATCCCAAAGTTTTAAAAGCTTTTGAAGTTATGATGTTAATATGATCATTATATGAAAATTTACAATCCAAGGTGACCCCCCACATTCATAATTTCAGTATACTTCGTTAAAACATTACCATTTATAGAATAAGGAAATGCAATGGGATTCCTCGGGAGAGAAAAAGTTTTGCTGTTGCATTTTCTGGCATTAAGGTTTATACCATTCTCCCGGCACCATCTAGAAAAGTTTTCCAGATCCTCCTGGAGTTAAAGAGCATCCGACATGAAGGCGATAGACCTAAAAAGCTTCACGTCATCAGCAAACATGAGCAGGCGACCCCCAGGTACACATCTGGGTAAATCATTTAAAACTAGATTCAAGAGAATCAGTCCACAGTGGGATCCCTGCGGGGCACCAGAAGGGACTCTCGCAGAGTAGAGATTACCAAACCTGATAATCTGACTCCTGGTCGTCAAGTAACTGTCGATCCACTTCAATATCAACGGCCCCAAGCTCAGCGCCCACAGTTTAGCAACCATGACTCCGCAATAAAGTGCTCATACAAGACCAAATTTTTGCCGGTAGATCTACCCAAAAGGAAACCATGCTGCTCCTCGTTCATTATTCCTCTACAATCCCAAGAGAAAAACCCACTGACTAACCCATTAAGCAACTTTGGAATTTCTGACTGATTACACGCTGATCTATAATTTTCTACCTCATCCTTCTTGCCTGATTTAAAAATTGGCTTCAGGTAGCGTACCTTCCAGAAATGCGGAAAAACTCCTGTACTCAAAAAATATTAAATATTATATGAAGAGGTAGTGTAATTGTGAAAATGCATTTTTTCGTATCAAACGTTGGTATACCATCTGGTCATTATGTAAGTTTAGTAGGAATATCAGTTAAACCATTGACAATATCAGAGAGGGTAAAGGAATATTTACTGATATCCATCCGGTAATCAAACCCATAGTCTGGCACTTACACACTGGTACCGCATAAACCGATCCAAGAAACTTAGCAAAAAGGTTGACCAGCTCGTCATTGTTTTGACTAACAATCCCATTCAGGGTCACATGCTGGGGAATACTATATCCCTGCCTTTTATTCTGTATGTAAGACCGAAATGATCTTGGATTATCATTAATATTATTCTCAATCCTGTAAACATAAGCCCGATAACACAATCCTCTGAGATCTCTGCACTCAACTCCCTTAAACTCGGAAGCTCAAGGTAATCAGAATTCAGCCCTGTAGAGATGTATCTCCCATGAGCTATATTCTTCTCAATGATCAGAGAGCGAAGCTCAGCAGAGAACCACCCTGGAAAAGACGAGGTCCGTTACCTCCTCAGAGGAACGAAACTGTCAATTACGTAAAAAATATAGTCATTAAAATAGCTTACAACTACATCAACACATTTATCTTTTAATACATTCCAATCATAGTTGGCTATAAAAACATTAATCGATACATAATCCGCATCACGAAAATCATAATAAAATCAAGTGCTGAAAAACCTCAACGTTACTCAGACTGCCAAATATTAGATCTAACAATACTCCTCTACTAGTCAAAACATTGTTAAATTGAAGCATATCAGAAAAATTAAAAGTCTGGCACAGGTTTGAAGCTGAGGAGTCCACATGCACCACTGCACCATTGGTAAAGGCATACAAAACGCTGACCATCGCTATGCCACTGTATGTTTGGTGGGTTATTGTCGCCGGCCAAAAACATAGAATATTTTTCTTCATTCTCCAATAGCAACTCCACAGCTTCACAATGATCAGCATAAACTCTGTTCGCTGACCCCGGAATAATGCAAACAAATTCAAATATAATACTTTAAGCTCCGCACCTACACTGTAAAAATATACTCCACACCGTTCATCGGTACAGTGACTCCTTTAGCCCCAAGACTCCTTCTTGTAGCGATAAGCACTCCACCACCACGCAACTTTCCAAGTCCTGTCTAAAAATCACGAAGTCTTCAAATTTAAGCTCACTATCATAAAAATCCTGTGTTAACTAAGTTTCACGCAGTAAAATCACATCATACTCAGACCTCCACGGTAGCGTGTAGTTCCTTAAGTTTAGTGCGACATCCCCCAATGTTCTGCTAAATTCCATAATTCGAAACTCTGGCTCCTCGATCTCCTTAAGGGGATATGCCCTCTTGCTCCTGATGAAAATTCTGGTTAGAACCATCAGAGTTTTTTTTTACCTTACCTACATAAATTAAAGATTTCTTGTTCTTTTCGCTAAGATTTTTGTTACGTTGGGGTTTGGAACCTTCGGCAACATACACTAAAACAGAGTTTTATCCACAATACCGAAACAGAATATTTGCACTCGACGCGCGTTTCGCTAACCATGTTAGCATCATCAGGAGATGATTAACGCGCGAAACGCGCGTCGAGTGCAAATATTCTGTTTCGGTATTGTGGATAAAACTCTGTTTTAGTGTTAGTAGAAGATTTTTGTTAACTTTGGATATTTTATTTTTGTTGTTTTCTCTTTCGAGAGCTTTTTCTTCCAAATTATTTTTTTCGGCGGTGTCTGTCAGAATTGAAGATTCACGTTTGCGTTGAAAAACTCTTATATGTGGAGCTCCTTTGGGAAATGGTTTTAACTCATTTGGTGATATATGAGTACGGTTGGACGATACTGAGAAACCAACAAATGATCTTGATGGCTTTGGCGAGGGAGTTTTATTGTGTATTGTTGGCGAAGTAGGTTAATTCAGAAGGCATTTCTTTTTCAATATTGCTGCTACAGTAATTTTCGTGTTCAGTACCTGTTTCTTGCACATTTATTTCACGATTCGTTACTTCAGAGACAAAATCGTCACCGGTAAATATTTCCCTATTGTACGGCCAAATGCCAGAGACCCAAAATCCTTTCCGGATATTTCTAAGTGTGGTAGCAAGAGGAAAAGCGTCTTTTAAAATTATAGGAATGTCATAAATATTCACTGGAACTCTGGGATGTGATTTGAACCAACCATCTGCATGTAGGTTAAAATGTGTTTTAAGCGGACCATACGCTGTCCTATGCAAAGACTGAAGGTGATTGGACGTATGTGAGGTAAAATTTAAGAGCACTACACCATTGTTTTTATAATAGTTTAAAACTGGAATAGACAAATGGGATGAATAATTGTCTAGGCTAAGAATAACGAGGTTTTTGTTAGCGCTTCGAGTAAACTTTACAAAATGTTCAATGAAATGTAATACATTTTCAGCTGTCATCCAGCCTGAGGGATGAACAGCTCCAATGGAAAATGTAGGTGCATTGAGTATCATAAAAGGCCGTAATTTTTGCATAAAAATTATAAAAGGATGCATGCTGTTTCCGGTTGCATTGACTGCCAAAGCTTCCTCTTTCTCCTGATGTTGTAGCCTCGACCTGTTTTGAATCTCTTTTTCAATGATGGCTTCGATAGCCGCTGAACAGTTGTCAACCCCGCTTCTTCCATATTATATACGTCACTTGGCCCAAAGCTATATTTGTCGTGGAGCTTTCCAAGGTTGTCAAAAAACAAGTTTGGCGCGTGCAAAACTCGTAGACAGTGCGAATGGATAAATGGATGTGCGGCTTTAGGAATCCTTTTAACCAGTCTTTGGACGTCATTTCATATTTTTTCCAGGTTTCGGGAAATTTATTTTCATTTGCGACCGCTAAATCGAATGCGAATTTTCTTAGTCCTTTGTGTCATTCCATAATATATTTTTGAACAATCTTCCACGACATACTTTGCTAGCTCTAGTTCTTGAACTTCGGTAAAAACCATGAGCGGTCTTCTGTAGCCTACAGTTAATTGAACATTATTCGGATTTGATTTACGTTTTTTAACATTCCGGTAAAAGGTCATGAAATTAATTCCATACGGATTAGGGACATCTTTTAATGAAAGCTTGTCATTTTGCACTGAATCGGCATCCTCTTCGAAACGCTCGTTCTATATATTGTCTCGATTGGTTAGTAGTCTCTTATTAGTTTTGATCATGACTGAGCCTAAAAAAGTAAAATTAAATTAAGATTTTTAATTACATTTACACTGTTCATGTTTGTAAGTAAAATAAACCATTCATCCGAAATATAAATTTATGGTTTAAACCATTTTTGTCAGGTTTATTAGCATATCATAGAATTGATCGCCGCAAACCTGTACTGGAAAAGCAGTTTATGTTTTGAGGCGTGAAAGTTGGTAAGTATAGGTAAGCTGGATTCATTAAAGGTGGATCCATCTACGTCTGGCCTTAAATGACCCATACAGGCGCCTGCCAAATGGTTGCGAAGGGAAAGGTAAAAGGATCACTCCATTTTCACGACAATAGTTTAAGCCCATTCATGATGTGTGTGATTCATGATTATCGAGCATTAAAAACTGCTACTCGTGCAGTGGTGCTGGATGACGGCACGCATATTCGTATGATAGCTGCCTTGTAACTTTGTAAGTCCGTAGAATATCTTGGATGTCTGTGGAACCTGGCAATATGGCTGAAGGTAGCCAGCATAAAAATTTGCTCTGCGTTTATTGTAAAAAACCGCAGTTTCTAAAAGAGTTAAATATGAGCATTGTTCTCGCTATTTTCATAATAGTTGTGCAAGTACCTGCAAAAAGAATTGTTGTGATAAATCATGGCTCAAACAGGATAAAGCATTAAATGATCAAAGTAATGTCGACCTTGGAAGAGATGTGGTGGCAGAAATCAGCGTATAAGTAATGTCGACCTTGGAAGAGATGTGGTCGCAGAAATCAGCGTATACCTACTCCAACAATATTTAACAAAGACGTCGATATATCATCCTACTTAAAACAACTGGTGAGTGAATTATCCAGTAAAAATAAAGTACTAGAAGAGAATAATCAACTGCTTAGAGAGAAAGTTAAATTGATAGAAGAAAAGTACCACGGGAGAACATTGAAAGAAAACACAGGAACGGGCAAAATTGCAAATCAGAAAGCATCACACTGTGGAAGAGGATTCTGCTGTGCGCGTTTTCGAGTGCACTGCTCCTATACCAAAAACCTTTAGTCAAGCAGCGAGGCAGAAACCGGAGCGGGTGGGCTTTGAAATCGATCGACCTGCGGACAGCAGTGAAGTGTCTCCGCCGGCTGCTCAAGGGCGCAACCGATCCGAATCGACTACCGCTGCAACCGCTTCCAAATTGAACGCACCTGATGAACAGAAAGAAGATCACGCCAATCTAGAAAATCAACCTAATCTCGAACAGGACAAGGATGTTTGGGAAAAAGTTGTTTACAAAAAAACCTTAAACATGAAAGAGCTGGTGAATCGGGACGGCCTGCGCCTGTGTGAGGCTGAATGCAATCCAGCTAAAAACTGCTGGAAAGGTATCGTTCCTGTTTTTATCGGGCCTTGAGTCAGACGTGGACGAAGTAGATGTACTGGAATTTTTGAGGGGCCAGAATCTAGGTGAGGGTTGTACTTGTGTAAAAATAAAAACTAAGAAAGAAAAGTATGTGAGCTCCTTCGAACTGACTGTGTCACGGGCCAGAAGGGGGGAATATCTGTGTGAGAATCTGTGGCCCACTGGCATCGTGGTTAACTATTTTCTGAATATTCAGCGCCGAGAGGTGATAAAACCAAAAGTGTACACGCACAAGCCAGAAAACAGGGTCTAAAGGTATTTCATATTAACATTAGATCGTTAAGAAATAAGGTTCCTTTACTTGAAGCATTCTTCATACTCTGTGTAACCGAGCACTGGCTCATTGCACAGGAAATGAAAACTTTAATGATCAATGGCTATACCCTGGTAGGATGTTCAACCAGGCAACAACGTATTAGCGGAGGCACAGCTATCATTGTCAAGAAATGTTTTTAAACAGATTTTAGGAAATCAAATGTCCCTGTGTTAGAAAAATGTATTGAATGTTCGTGTCTATGTTTGATAACTTAGATTTATATATTTTTAGCACTCTACAGGTCACCCTCTGGGAATTTTGATACTTTTTTGTCTGAAATAGAGAGCACTTTAAATAATTCCAAGCAGGAGTCAAATTGTATAATAGCTGGAGACTTCAACGTACATTTTGGTGGGAGGGGCAATGACACCCTGCGTCTCGTGGATGTATTGGTAAGTTATAACCTAAAACAGACAATCACTGAAGCAACAAGATATGGCAACTGCCTGGATAATATTTTTGTAAACTTTGAATCCAGTGAGACGGCTTCAGAAGTTTGTGAAACAAATCTATCAGAACATAAAGCTCAAATAATTACAATTATCATAAATATACCATTATCTAAGAGTATTACAAGCAAAAAGGTCTTTAGGCCCATAACTCAGCAAGGTTTGCTTAGGTTTTTCAATACTGTTGAGAGTAGCTTTTTTGATTTTATTGTTACGTTTTTCCCGTGGGTTCTTAACAGAATTACAACTTTGCTATTTTCAACTAATACTCTCTTTATTCCTACCACTGTATACAATTTAATTCACTAAACTAGTCTTATAACTTTACCACTAATATCTATTCAACACTCAATGATTAACTGAACTGAACTGAACTATCCGACTGACTAACATTGGCCTTAGGTCTGCTTATATATAATCTCCAATCCATCACGAATATTCGGGAAGTATTCCGAGGCCACTCTATATGATCTCGACGAGGCCATCGAGACAATTCCAGCGATCCTGAAACTTCGCGACCGGCCGGGCGATGAGTCATACAGACAGGGAAGCGAGCGGCTCGGCGGCGGCTAGTTTTATAGGGTAGCACAAAAACGTTCGGATGGTTGTATAGGCTAGCCGTAACAATATCATAAAAATTAAAAGTCGGGCACAGATTTGAAGCCGGGTAGTCCACATCCACCACTGCACCATTGGAAAATGCGTACAAACCATGACCATCCGGTTGGTAGGCTATAGTCCCCGGCCAAAAATATAGAATATTTTTCTTCCTTCTCCAATAATAGCAACTCGATAGCTTCACAATGATCAGCATAAACTCTGTTCGCTGACCCCGGAAGAAATGTAATCACATAAAAAAAATTATGATTTTAGCTCCGCACCTACACTGTACAAATATATGCTCCACACGTCCACACCGTTCATCGATACAGTGACTCTTTTAGCTCCAAAACTCCTTCTTGTAACGATAAGCACTCCACCACCACGCAACTTTCCACTGCTGATATCACGGTCCTGTCTAAAAATCTCAAAGTCTTCAAATCCAAGCTCACTATCAGAAAAATAATGTGTTAACCAAGTTTCACTCAGTAAAATCACATCATACTCAGACCTCCACGGCAGCCTGTAGTTCCGTAAGTGTAGTGCCACATCCCCCAACGTTCTGTTAAAAACCACAAATTGTTTCTCTGGAACCTCGATCTGTGCCCATGTCATTCCTTAAGGGGTTATGCCCTCTTGCTCCTAATGAAAATCTGGTAGATCATTAGAGCTCTTCCGAGAAGTACTTAATTCGTAAAACTTACTGAGTAAAATACCAGTTGGCCAAATGGCCGGATTTGAGACATCCGTTACAGCATAGTCAACGCTCAGTTTAAATGTCTGATTTCTTCCCTAAGTAGGAAGCCTTTCCGCCTGTACAACAAGTGCGTTTTCATAGTGCTTCTTTACATGACTCTCTATAAACTGTGATGTAATACCACTTTTTACCTTACCTACATAACTAAAAGCTTTCTTTTTCTTTTCGCTAATATTTTTCTTAACTTCGGTCATTTTCTTTTAGTGGGTTTCTCTTTCGCGAGAAGAAAAACCAAACCATTTTTTTTCGGGGGTGTCTGTCAGAAGTGAAGATTCACGTTTGCGTTGAAATACTTCTATACGTGGTGCTGCTTTGGGAAGTGGTTTTAACTCATTTGGTGATATATGAGTACGGTTGGACGACACTGAGAAACTAACAAAAGATGTTGATGGCTTTGGCGAGGGAGTTTGATTGTGTATTGTTGTCGAAGTAGGCTTAGTTAATTCAGGAGGCATTTCTTTTTCAATATTGCTGCTGCAGTAATTTTCGTGCTCCATTACCTGTTTCTTGCACATTTATTTCACCATTCGTTACATGAGAAGGCAAAAAATCGTCATCGGTAAATATTTCTCTATTTTACGGTCAAATGCCAGAGACTAAAAATCCTTTCTAGATATTTCTGGGCATGGTAGCAAAAGGAAAAGCATCGTTTAAAATAATTATAGGAGTGTCATGAATATTCATCGCAACTTCTGGTTAGGTTTTAATCGGGCCATGCACTGTCCTATCAAAGGCTGAAGGCGATGGGAAGCATGTGGGGGGGGGGGGGGGAATTTAAAAGCAATACACCATTGTTTTTATAATAGTTTAAAACCGGAATAGACCGATGGGATGAATGCTTGTCTAGGCCAAGAATATTGAGGTTTTTGTTAGCGCTCCGGGTAAACTTTACAAAATGTTCAATGAAATGTAATCAATTTTCAGCTGTCATCTAGCCTAAGGGATGAACAGCTCCAATGGAACCTGGAGGTCCGTTGAGCATCATAAAAGGCCCTAATGTTTGTGTGGAAAATTATAAAAGGAATCATGTATTTTCTTTGTATGGTTATTACGGTTCCACTTTCTCCTGATGTTGTAGCCTCGACCTGCTTTGAATCTTTTTTCTAACGATCTTCGATGGCCGTGCAAGACTTGTAGACTATGGAGTGCGAATGGATAAATGATTGTGCCGCTTTAGGAATCCTTTTAACCTGTCTTTGGATGCCATTTCATATTTTTTCCAGAATTCGCGAAATTTATTTCCATTTTCAACAGCTAAATTGAATGCGAAATTTCTTAGTCCTTTGCGGCCATTCCATAACTCTAGTTCTTGAGCTTCGGTAAAAACCATAGACGGTTTTGCGTAGCCTACAGTTAATTGAACATTATCCGGAGTTGTATTACGTTTTTTAACATACCGGTAAAGGGTCATAAAATTAATTCCATACCAGTTGGCGGCATCTCTTAATGAAACATTATGCACCGAATCGGCATCCTCTTCGAAACGCGCGTTCGGTATATTACCTTGATTGTTAGTCTCTTATAAGTTCTGACCAATCGTGAGTTTAAAATAAATTGAATAGTACAACAACCTATCCCTTTCCCCTACTTATATAAAAGAAAAACTTGATTTGCTGAAACCACTATACTTACGATCAAATTTTATAATCGAGGCCATTTTTAAGGTTCCTGGAGTATCCTACGAGTTAAGAAATATTTTCAATATGCCTTTTCTGGAAGCATTCGAGATATGCGGGAATGCGGCATATT
>MU185202.1:58860-119679 GCA_016904865.1 Pissodes strobi
TATTTAGATTTATCTATGCTTACATATTATACCTATATCTATAAGATGTATACCTACTCTACTTCAGCAAGGTTTAACCAAAATCAACTAACCCAATGTTTGGAATGGAAGTTGCGTCATCAAGTACATCCTCAAGTAGTGATCGACCAAGTGCATGATTTTCTTGATCGATGCTGCAGCGAAGATATAATAATTTTCGGCATGTTAAAAAATTATTCCTTTATGGAATAAATAATTTCAATAATGACACTATTAGCTTTTAGTAGTAATAAAGATTACTTCATATTTGATTTAAAACACACTGTCTTATGTTCAATTAGAATAAAATAATTTTTGGATTTAATTGTTATTATTGTTTTAAAATAGTAGTACAATAACTTGTAAGTAAGTACCATCGGTATGCCATATGATGCGCCATATTATGTTGATTATTCTAGGTATTCTACGTTATCTAATATAATAGGTAGTCCACACCCCTTTCTTTTTATATATTAACTATTTTTTATTAATAAAATTGATAACAAGTAATATTTGTTCTTGTATGTTAGTATTTATCCATATTGCCGCATCCATTTGAGGTCCCAAGTCCTTTAAGGACGTGGTTATGTCTAAGATCGATTCAAATCGTACAGTAGTAAAAATTAGTTAAGGCTTAACTAAACTTAATTCCGTCAGCCTAAAAAATATGCTTAACTATACAAGATAGTAGTTTCAATAGCTACTATTTTCTTTGGCTTAACTTATTACATTTCATCCTACAAATTTCTAATTTTAACGAAATATTATAATTGGCACGCATGTATTTAAGGTTTCCAATCTTTATTAGTTTAATTTAGGAGACCAATGAAAAAAAATACAATAACATACACAAGTCACAAGTGATAATACAAGGTTAAATATTACCTTAATCCTTAATGCCAAACTGTGTACGTTTATACGTTTAACACTTGGTTGGTTTGGTTTGTTGAACCCCCCTTTCGGAGGACCGATGGTTTTGCTCAAATAGGCAATTCGCCAGCAAAACCCTCTTCCGGCGCATAGACAGAGCTACCCTTCTGCTTACGAAGCTGCTGTTACACGTTATTCTAGTTTGAAGGGCCTTGGATTCGGGGTGGGCAGCCTCCATCAGTATGACGGGCCTGTGCCCCTGGTGCTCCCGACTCTGGCACAAAACCGTAATCTATAAACGGCACAGGTAAAAATGGTCCCACGGCAACATCCGGCGTCCCCCGGCCTGGGTACCGACGTGAATGGGTATTTCTTCTGGCTAAATATCAATGAACGGCACAGACTACCCTATAACGTCTGATTCTTCCTCGGGGAGCCCAAACGGTCCCTGAACGATTGCCACGGGTCACTCAAAATGGCGCCGGAAAGCCGATACCCGACACGTGTTGATTCAATCGAGAACGAAGCGGAAGTAACCAACATAATTCAATTTTTTTTTAGGCGAGGTGTAGAAATGCTCTCTTATGCACCCCCTCGGGTGAGGGGAGTGTGGGACTCTCAACTCAGGGCATACCCACTAAAAAGCACCGTCTACCCTTGATGCTAGTGACTCAACGTCACTCTTACATATGTATTTTCTAATGTTCCGTGGACATCCAAAATTATGTCCTGAAGACATACCAACGTATGGCCTATGGACATCCTGAGGATGATCACAATTACGTTTCACACTATTCCAAAAGTTGCTCCTTGGTACGTCATATACATTTTTAAGGATGATACGGGATGTCCTGAGGATTTCTGAAATATCCCATATTTTGTGTTTGTTGGAAGGGAAATTCCCTAGGTACAGAGGCTTAAATTATACCATTTTTAAGAAAAATTGATAAATCGAACCACCTAAACCTTAAGCCAGGATACATAATGCCAAAGTAGTAACTCAAACTCAATGCTTTATTATTATCTGAAGACGACAAAACAGTCGTATTGACAAAGCTGGAAAAAAGTACTTAAAACTATCTTAGTACATATTAAACTAACACAAAGGAAGACATACAAAATGAAAAAAATCTTTAAAATAGTGATACATAAGGTAGGTACATACAAAAGTGGTTCATCAAAATAAGTAAAATAGATTTAATACCCATATATATCACAGTCAGAAAACAATTACAGCACATTGGCTATCCCCATTATTTAAAACAAGTTTGAAGCATCAATAGTTAAAGGTTAAAGGTGACAAATTCAAACTCAAATCAAAAATACTTTATTAGTCCGAAAAATTTACAAATTTTTATCGACAAGGCATGAGAACATATAAATAAGTTTAAAATACATAGGTATAACCAGAATAAAGCCAAATGTACACCAGCAAAATGTTCATTACTGGCCAATTTATGAATACCTCATAGTCTGTCCCGGTAGAACTCCTCCAAATTGTAGTAGGTATATGCTTTACTCAGGAGCAATTTCCTAAGTATAAAGCGAAAGGATCTCAGCGTCTGTATTAACAAAGTTTACAGAATTAAAAATATAAGTTGGTTCACTAAGCGCCAATTCAATGAAATCGTCATATCAAAGGCGGGCCGAGGGCGCAACGCGACGGTACAAAAATGGGGGTATTGAGGCAATAAGAGCCGAGTTTGACGCGATTTACTTCGGTCAAAGCGCTATTAGTAAACATAGAGAAAATTTCCCGCTTAGTAAGTAATCAATGGAGGAGTTTAATAATGAAATATGTTTTTACTAAAATTTTGAAAACTCTATTTTGTGAAGTCCCAAAAAAAGACGAAAAGGTAAAGGCCTTATTCAGCATATTTAAAAAAAAACTACGGTAAATACGATTGCATATAAAATTTGTACAATATATTATTTTTTACTTCAAGAATGAAATTTAATACCTCGTGCAAAATTCTTTATTTTAATTTATTTTGGGGATGAACTACATCATAGTTTTGTAAAACTTTACAAATTATTTTGGAAAAAGTTTTGCAAAACTAATTGTCTACACTTTAGCAATTTCTATATTTCGTTAATTTTACCACAATAACTAATTAGCACAAAATTTAAAGTAATAGACTTTTAGACAAACCTATATTTGCACCCATCTTACATTATTTTGAAAATGCACAAAATCTGATTAAAAGTTACCTGTTTTAGTTGGTAACCCAGTTAATGGAACAGCATATAAATGTATACAGCTCCTAGAAGAATTTGCAAAACTGTTTTCATTATTGTGTTAGTGGTGTTTTGTGTAGACCTATATTTGGATAGAGGTGAGTTTCTTTCTCACTGGGCAACAATTATAATTTATCAAACTATTAGCCCATATTAAATTATATTTATTTGATATTAAAGTTTTATAAAGGTTTAACATTATTTGGCCTGTATGGCCCATTCTATTTTTGTTGGAGCGATGAGCTCGAATGTTTTATTTGTATACTATTTGTTTACATATTTTTCTCCTGTGACAAATTATTATTTACTTAATTTTATTGGCACTAATTCTCACTGAAAACACATTGAGTACTAAAACTTATTTGACTGGGGAGGTCTATCTGACTTGGGAGAAGGTCTATGTGACCTGGGAGGTCTATGTGACCTGGGAGGTCTATGTGACCTGGAGGTCTATGTGACATGGGGATGTCTATGTGACGTGGGGGAAGGTCTATGTGACCTGGAGGTCTATGTGACCTAAGAGGTCTATGTGACCTGGGAGGTCTATGTGACCTGGAAGGACTATGTGATCTGATGGATCTTTGTCATCCCTTTTCTTTATTATTTTATTTAGCTAAGCTGATCATAAAGATTTATTTATTTTATAACTTGCATAAGAGATCATTATGTCAATGCTTCTGCCGTGCTAACATGTTTATTTATTGCTGCATTTTTCTGTTTGGTAAATCCGTTGCTCACACGATTTTTCTCTATTCTTGAAGGTAGGTCATCTCGGTGCTCACTATTTCTTCGGCGGTCATAAGGTTTAGTTTTTCTTCTCTCTTATGTTAAGTAACTTAATGTTTTAAATTTAATTCTATTTTATTGTACACAGTTTTTATCTCTTTATTTTTTATTACGTATTATTTTTGTGTAGACATATTTATAATCTATTTTACCATGATAATTATAGGCTCGTGAGAGAACATTCTTATTTATAATTTATTTTTGTTAATTCTCTCCAATTTCGGCTGAAAAACTCCTACACTATAAATCGATGTTAATATTGAACATTGATGGGAAGTAGGACAAATTTATCTTATAAGATTTGACCCAAACATATAAGTGGAGTTAAATAAAGCTTATAATAAACTAATACATACCTACCCTTTTGGGCACCTAAAGAGCGATATATTGTCTGCCATTCGTCTTTTACATTCAACTACTGAACAAATATTTCGACTAGACATTTTACTCAGAAATCCACAAAAACAAACCGCTATTTTTGAAATCTCATCCTATACGCCGGACCGTAAACAAATTTAAAATAAACTTACATCACCTAGCTCTCCACTGTAGACTGGCACCAGTCTACCGGGCAGGCGGGGAGCGGAATTTGACGATGGCGCGGAGTGAATCAACTTATATTTTTAATTCTGTAAACTTTGGTATTGATTTCAGGCTGCTCGGCAGGTGATTGCATAATTTACGACCCTCATAAATGAAAGATTTCAATTAAAGTAGGTAGTCCTTGGGATAGGCAGAGGCAAATTGAGGTTCTGACTAGTATTGTAAAGACTCCCGATTATATAATGTTAAATTTAAACGAAACAAATGTAGACCCAAGGGCACAATTTCTAGAGTATATAGCCAATAATGCAAACACTCTCGTACACTGGTAATTATATACTGACTCTTCAAAAAACTCCGATAGTCGGCTTTGGTATACATATCTCGGATATCAGCTTCAACTTGTCCTCTAGACTACTGAGTGTCCTCAGCAGAATCCGCAGCTATTTAAGGTGTGGTGGTGATTTGAAAAATAAACATTAAAAAGGCGCTGATCCTTAATACAGACTATATTAAGTGCACTAGACAAAACAAAAGTTGTCTACCTTGTTTAAAAACGACAAACTCAATAAAAGAGGATACAAACTCAAAATATGACTAATAGTCTGCATACCAAGAGATACTTATTGCAAATGACCATGATGGAAGAGACATATTAAGCATAGCTGGATACCAGGCCACGCCCAAATAACGGGCAATGAGATTGCAGATAGCGAGAATAGGCAGAGACCTCGATATCCCTAAAAACATTCAAATAAATAGGTACTGAATGTATCCCTTTAATCGAGAGTATGATAATTGATCACCATAATGAATTATGGAAATTGCCACAGACTTGTAAAGAAAAGTTCTATGCCGATGTCAATAATCAGTTCCCAAGGAAAAAGTGAATAATAGGCTTGATTATATAAACTGTAGACATATCGCAACCATAATCAGAATGCCAACTGGACATTGCCTCTCTGGTTTGCACCTATTTAAAATTATTATTTTAATAAACAATTCGCCAAACTGGCGAATGTGGACAAATCCAGGATTTAGAGGATATTTTCTTTGAATGTCCGATCAATATAGTTCAAGGCTTCTCCATTTATGAGGAAAATCGTAAAAGGCGTATTATCCCCCTAAATATTAAAACGGTCTTAAGTAACCGTAATATAAAATAAGTTATTCTTGTTATACACAAATTCCTAAAGCTGAATAAAATAAATTTATAAATAACGATAAATTATCGTTAAGTAGCCACTGCATTCTTTGTAGCACTTTTATTTATCTATTCTTCTTGTATAGGCAAACATATTCACTGATATTGCATTCCACCTCCTGAATAGTGTCATCATCATCATCATTAATACTAACTTGCACCCTCAACCAGCAAATATTATATATCCACAGCACTGTAAAGATGGTGACGGTTATGGTTCTGAGCCAAACAAAATCGGCTGGCAAATTGCCCTTGGGGAGCAGCACCATTGAAAAAAAAAATAAATATATTTCTGTATTAAAATTTCAAATAGTTATCAACGTCAACTGACAAATCTACATAATTTTTCTGTATTGGATTATATTTTCATCAAAGCTATGGAGGGATAGACAATTTTCTAGTTTCTTGATCTAAAGGTAACAAAAATTAAAACATTGTAAACTACTTCCTAGAAGCATTGTACGTTTATTTTACAAAGGATCTTAACAAAAGTAGCAGTGATGAAATGCCTGTACAAAAATAAATTCAAAACAATGAAAACAAATAAATAAATTATGTAACTTTAAAAATATCATTATGATACAATCTTAGCTTTAGTAGCAAGTGCAAAATATGACACTGACAAGGCTATCATCACGGCAATGAATTCGCTCCTAAACCACGGGCCACTGTAAGCACCTGGATGGTTTACAGACACGCTGAAGAACTCTGGTACAGAAGAAGTGGGTTCGTTACCTCTGAGGGCTTTGCGAAGAGCAGCATAACCTTCTTCGTTAAAGATGCGAATGTTGTGTTGTCCGTTCTTGGCAGTCTTGGTGTCCTCAGTCCAGCTAACCTATAACAAAGAAAGAAATCATTACAAGTAGTCATCGAAAGAAGGTTAAAAGCAATTTATTGTATGGTGTATGTGATATCCTTTAATTTTTTTCTATGTCAAATGTCAAACATGTAATTTGGTCAAAGATATTGATAGTGGTCAATTCCAAATAAAGTCGGATTCAAAAAGAAACAACCATTTGATTAAGTTACATTGAGCTACTTTTTCAATACATCTATTTCGATGGTTTCAAGCATGCTTGACAGTGAAGCCACATCAAATTCAATCTCAGTCCAGAATGTTTATTTCAAAATCATGATAGTAACCTAAATCGTGAGTGCTTTGAATCCAACTTTCTGCACTTACATAGGTAACTTAAGTCAGTTTGTAGAACTAACTTCAGGTCAATGCTAAAAAAGTGTAATCTTAATGTGCAATATTAATCGAGCCATAAAAACAATGTAGAAATACATGGTTGTCAACTCCTTTATGCTAATTCTCATAATATATTGGTATATATAATAGAACAGTAAAACAAAACTAAATTTAATTTTAAATACATAAACCAGTTGACAATGACAGTTCTTATTGCTCTGACGTTGCACATAATTAAATTGTTGCTTATGTTACAACCTGAACTTGATTCAAGTTAACAGTAAAATATTTTGGAGTTGAGTTGAACATTTTAAGTCACTTGGAAAGTTAATTCCAAGTGTTTATTATATTGTCAATTTCAGTCTGATGAAGATTGAATTTGAAGTGGCTTCACTTTCAGCAGCAATGTTACTTAATATTTAAAAATTAAACTGTGAACATTGATGTGATACATTATTCAAGTGTTCATTAAAAGTAGAGTGTAGGTTTTAAGACTATTTGACATTTTCATTTCATTTTATTAAAATTATGCACCAAGTGAAGTTAGCTTGATTTGTGCATTTGTCTTGAGTCAACTTCCACATTGCAATTTCATCACTAAAAAATAGTAACAGCAAGGACGGCAATGAGATTAATACAAAAATAATGGAAACCATAAAAAAACTTGATTGAGTGTTCATAATAATAGGAAAGTTGTTCCCCTGTATAAAGAAAAAGGCTCAGTAGATAATTATACCAACTATAATCTAATATTAACCAGGTTTGAATGATTTTAATTCAGCTGTGGTTTGTTTTATGTAAAAACATAGAACTCAAACCAGAACTAAAAAAAGCTAATCCCAGCTATCATTTGGGATCAGCCAGATATAAGGCTGGAGGAGGCTCGTCAACTTCCACAATTTTAAAGCTAGTTTAACAGACACTCTAAAGATAGCAGATATAGTGTTCTTATATTTTCGTATATTTGAACTTTACTTACATAACAATAGAAAGTGCTTTTAAGTTTCATGTTGCACTGACTCGAGTGCTAAACAACTTGAGGCTTTAATATTTAAATGATACTAGCATTAATCCTGGACTCAAAATGTGTATTTAAATATGAAAAAGTAAGGCATACAAATGAATATAGCAAACCATCTGGAAGGGAGAAGTGATAACCTACCTGGTATGTATTTGGTCCCACAATTCCTACAGGGACAATACTGCCGTCTTCTAGTTCAGCATACAAGCTGGAAATTTCTCCTGAGGAACACTTTACTTCGAATTCTGAGATAAAGCCGATATGGGCAACAATTGTGGCATCTTGTGTGGTGATAGATTTTGAGGATACCTGTGGATCTGAACAAGCTGAACTAAATCCAGCAATAAGAACTACGAAGAGAGCCGGTAACACCAACTGGCTGGCCATTGTCTTGCTAAGTTTAGTAGAAGATAAAACGAGTTTCAGTCAAGAATTTCTTTTTTAGAAGCCACGTCCACGTCGAAGAACAACACGACAACGAGATTTTGAAGATGAAAGATGATGAGAAATTTTGACATTTATTTTTGACAACTTTGAATGGGAATGACAATGACATATCGATATGTTAAATATATCGATATATTTATATCAATTTTTTACATAGGATAAATCAATAAATATATCGGAAGACAAAACGTTGCCCGGACCCCGGTCACAGGGCTTCAGAGTTGTGCGCATTACATTGTTATTGTTGACACACCACATCTTTATGGTTCAGCGAATCGAATCACTTTCAAGCAGGGATCGTAGATCTCACGATTTATCGTGAGATCTCACGAATCTGTAATCAATCTCACGAACTAACGATAAATTAATAAAATCTCACGATATTTTTAAATTTCCTAAATTAAAAAATTTCTAACCTATTTTTCGCACATCACGCCACTCCTTAAAGAACCAAACAAATATTGTACCTATATCGATATCAATTATTGTCGTCTCGCGTCTCGTTCGTACTTGAGTTCTTGCGATAGGCCGCATAGGATAGGATAGGCGATATATTTTATATTTTACATTTGTCCCGGCTATGTTTGTTTACAGTATGGGGGGTTTTCAGAGATCGACGGATCCGACTTTACTTTCACGTTTCCGTTTCCAGCTATTTAGCTAGGTATAGCAAGTAACGGTTAGTGGCTTGATAGATACTTGAGAGATAGTTCTCACGAAAAATTTAGTAAAGCATAGTGGAAAATGTTACGATTTTTAAATTGATTCCGATTTATTTAAAACATATATCAGCTAAGTGCTTTATGGAAACCCAACAGTTGACCCTGTTTCAGACTCTGATTCGGAAACTGACTAATATATTCCTAATAACCATAAACAAAGTCTACAGAAAACTTTGCCTTAAGCAAATAAGTAATAGGTATAGTTGTTTTATTTTATAGGTAAATAGGTATATTGTTAAGCTTTTTAAATTAAAACCTATGAAAGGAATAGAAAGTTAATGTCATAAAATAAACTTTTCTATTTCGTCCAATAAATACGTTAAAAATCTCGAGTTTAATTTTATTTGTGGGAAAAATACGAGATCTCCCGATTTCTCACGATTTTTTCGTGGCCAATCTCACGAAGCTAACTTCATGCGATCTACGATCACTGCTTTCAAGTGGTCTCGTAGCTCAGTGGCTCAGTGGTTGGATGCTGTTGTGATACGGCGTCCCGGGTTTGATTCCCGTCGGTGTTTTTAAATACATTCTCGTTTTTTACGCAATTACGAATACGTTCCGTATATACAGAGGGTCCCAACGAAAAGTACGCACCCTGGCCGTAGGCTTTTCGGTGAGCGCACGACAAAAATGATCCGACACGTCAATTTGGTTTTGCTCCTATTTTCAGTTCTGCATATTCAACCTCCAACACGGGTGAGCTGCAACATTTTAAATAGGAATGGGTGATCAAGTTATACCTCATTTTAAGGCCATTAAATTCTGTTTTGGCTGGTGCAAAGTTTTTGAGAATAATTTTTAACTAGGAGAGTCGATGTTTTAAAAAGTCCCATCCTGACAAAGATCTGAATACCAGTATGTTGGTAAAATTATTGCAAAGTTTGTTGAGATATGATTATAGTTCTTAATCCAAAGTGACACCTCATAAATCATGTCGTGGAAATAGTTGTTTTTAAACATATATGTCTTAAATAATAGCCAAGTGTTCGTCAGTTAGCTCCTTCCTCAGGGTTACCTCGATCATTACAAGCACATAAATACCTATCATGCGTTCGAATTAAGATCAGCACATGAGCTTAACGATCATGACAATGATAGTTGCTTACAGTTTTGTAAACTAATAAGCTAAAAATTAAACGATAGCTCCAATTTGTCTGTTGAAACCCGTTTTTCAGAAGAGTGGACGTTTTATCTTAATGGCATCGTAAACAGACGCAACTGTGGTTTTTGGTCCGACGAAAACCTCCATTTGTTTAGAGAAGTTCACACACAACATCCCAAAAACTAAATGCCTGGGCTGGGATACTAGGAGATCATGTTATAGTAGGACCGCTTTTCATTCCAGGAAATTTAACTGGTAAAATTTATTTGCCATCGATCCCTTAATAACAGAAATAATAGAAAACAAAAAAATCCTCATTATCACATTCTTAGTTTCCAGTTTCAGTAAGTTGGGGCACTTTTTCACTATGTACCTACCGTGGGAGACTTCTTGGACACTCACTGGTATGGTCCCCTAGATCTCCTGCTCTAATTCTATTGATTTTTTTTCCTTGTGGACACTTAAAAAGTAAGAGTTTAACAAGCCAACTGACTTCCCTTGGTGACCTTCGCCAGAGATTCATAGCTAAATGCCAAAGAATAGCTCCGGAGATGCTTAACAATGTTGACACCAGATTTGAGGAGAACCTTTATTATTGCATGAAAGCAAACATTTTTAACAATTATCATAGTAACAAAAACCTTAATTTATTTTTGCAGAACACTTACTTTATCCCTTTGAAACTACATTTTGCACTACAAATAAAAATCTGATATCAATAACTTGGGATTTTGGCATTATTTTAATACCCATGCCCTATTCAAAGCTTTCGAGCAGGACGTCCAAACTAACAAACAAACTAACCCTAAAGTAGAAAAACGAGGTTAATAGTAGTAGTAAACTCTCTGATGGCCTTTTTCGTAAGAAAATTCAGCCAGTAAAGACACCTATCCAGGCTTAGCAAGAGGTAGAGCGACCCTTCTACATTGGTTACACCTTGATGGATAGAGATACTATTTTTAGAGCCCTCAGTATGTCGAGTATGTACTCTTGGGAGCTCAGACTTGTCCTTGCACAGCTTGTTTTAAGGCTCGAACACCACCTGCTGGACGTTCACGAACATAAAGATCTGATGCATGCACGGGGCTCAAACCCCCGGCTGGACGTCCGTATCTTATTCGGGGAGAAAACTACCCGGTCCCTGAACGTTCACCATGAATTCCCAAAACAAACATATATGTATATGCAGCTGGAACAAAATGGCCGATACCCGACACGTGCACTCTCGACCGAAGACGAAACGGAAGTCAAAACGAGGTTGAAAACTATCTGTCATGAATTAGGCGTCTCAGAGCAAAAGTAAGAATAAAAAAGGCAGTCTGACATTTCTTAATTCCACGACTTACCTAGTCAAAAGTGAATTTCTCAAAAGCTAGAGCACCAATTTCAAAAAGCGTATAATAATGAGTATTGAGGATGTTACGTAATGGTAACCCAACTCTAACCAACATTTTATGACAAACGGAAAACCGATTTTTTTTAAATATGTTTTTTGTTTATCATAAAATATTTTGTTATCGTGCTGATGCTGTTTTAAAAACTATAAGTACGAAAATAATTGTAAAGATTAGGTTATATCAGTTCAAAGTTCAAACCATCAAGCAGACGTTCTGTATTCCGTGTGTGACGAATAACACAACCAAATTTTCAGGTGACTGCTGAACATAATACAAATAAACAAGATATGATATCTAGCCGTTCAGAATGCGTCCAGTCTAGTGTTGAATTTGTGGCGCGCATTTAGATTTGTAATGGTAGTATACGTGAAAAGGAGTGAAAGGACATGACTTAAAGGGATCTTATCGGTATTACGTGTATTAACTTGCGTGTTTAACTGTATAGTTTAGTGATAACATCCTGTATGTCCGTAGTATGATTGAGTCACAATTAAACCCAAATAAATTTATTTCACCCCAGGTGAACAGCAAACTGTGCTATTAAAATATTATATTTCAGTTACTCCTTAGTCCGAGACTGGATTGTCTGTATAATAGATTCCGTTATATGCAACAGTCGCTGGAAATAACAAGCTGTTACTCCGTCAAGGAAATCGTTATTAATCGTTCTCAATTTAATATATCTTTGTCTCCGTCAATGTTGTGTAAACAACAATATGTCAAATAAAGAAAGAACATGTTCTACCCACTCAAATGCATCCGCCTCCTCGAAATTTCCCGCTTTATTTCTCTCTGCGGCGCCTGTAGGAAAAATTATATTTTAGTGCCTGACGAACACTCATCCGTGATGCAACGGTCCAGTCACCGCTCTGCATAAGTTTGGCGCCAAAGACTACAGCCCAGCAAGATATTTAATAGTTTTTGTCATTTATTTTGTTTGCAGATATTTAGGAAATATTTTGTGTAGGTAACTCTGTTCTCTTTGTCCAAGCTTGGAAAAAGAACTCTTTTGGGCGTTTTCATTTTAACGCATTCTCTTGAGACGATACAGCTCGTAGAGTATCTGCTGTTGAAGATAGAAGAAGGTAAAATGGCGGATGGAAATTTGTAGGAGACAAATCCATTCCTGACCTCATTATTCGAATCAAATGTTCGAAGTCTTATATACCTGGTAAAGTTAAATTGAGAGAATCGAAGAAGACGGAAAGTACAAGGTATTTTGTGTGAACGGATTCGGAAAGGCAGTTAGTTGAAAAAGAACGTCAATTAAATACAGTAAAGAAAGTATTTATCTAGTTCATTTTAGATTTAAATAATCTAGAAGTTTTGTTAGGTATTTAATAATAGTTAACCATATGTACAGTACCTATTTAGTTTTATGTGTGAAAGGATGAATGCTTGAAAGTAGTTAGAAATTATTGGAGATATTTATCATATTTAATGCAAATTAATTCTTGTATTATTAAAGTATGTACATGTTTCAATTCACACCCTATGAATAAAACCCTCGCCACGCTGTTATAATACAGTCAAGTGGTTAATTATAAAGTTAATTACCACCCCCACATTTGTGGTCATAAATGATTTAAGAAATAATTGTTTATCACGACCAGGTATTTGAAATTCATTGAAACAAGGGCAGGTTGGAGGTTAAGGTTTCTCATATTTAGAACATTGCTTATTTATTTGTTTACCTATACTAGATATAAGGTCATTATGATTGAGATGATGATCTTGCTCTTACGCGCATGCCTAGTTCACGTAATAATTACCATAGACAATAAGTCTATAATAATAGAGAGTTGATAAAAAGTTCTACATCAATTGAATGGAAAAATACAGTTTAGAGTCATGCAAAATGCGCGATAAGACAAGGCTACATTACCCAATATACTACAACCCAAGCTACGCTAGAACAAAATATCAAATAGATTACAATTCAATATGCATGATAATTATTAAAATGTCATGCCAACTGACCTTTTTAGAATATTTCCGACAATTTCCTTCCTTTTTCTTGTTTCAAGACGTTCTTCTCATGATTCGCTGCTAACAGATTTGTTTGATTTATTCTGCTCGCTTGGCAAGTTTTTCGATGGAATTGCTTCCTTTTTAAGGGGCCGATAAGTTCTTGGAGTGTATCCACTATCCACGCAACTCGTTTTAAGGCTTTTCTCGTAATAACTCTAAGTAAAGTGTTTTGAACAAATACGAGCATACCTAACATTAAAAGTATGAGAACTTTTACATAAATGTTCTATGCACCTGCAAGTCTTTGCCTTTCCGGGAAGGTAAAGAACTTTACATCCCTCGAAAAGGCTTTGGCAGTATTATCAGCACGGCAAACCGTGCACAGCATACCTCATTTTAACGATTTTCGCCGAAAAATAGTCGAAATAATCTAAATAATTCGTCAAAAACATTATGGCAGTTCAACATTAAATAGATTGTAATGGCGGTTTTCATCACTATCTGACGTCAAGTGCCAAAATTCTTCACGACCATTCCGGCGCGGTTTCATATTTCGTTTTATTTTTATCATGACTGCTGACAACATCGCAACCACTATGTAACAGTTTGTTACCGCCTAGTTAGCAAAAGTCTAAATACGGGACATATTCTAAATGTAGATTTCAATTTTCATGCGCGCTTGTAATTCCCATCCTAGTCCCCCCTACCTCTTTCTGCTTTATTTTGATTGACAACGTGAAACGTAATTGAATTAATGGTTTTGATAGTGTAAATTTCAATTTGTATTTAATAAGTCATAATATGTCACCTCCTAAGAGCAAAGTTAAAAAAAAAACAGGAGTTATGTTTAAAGAGACCGTACAATAAATATTATTTGAAACAAGTACATTGTAACATATGACATGTGAATGATTAAAATCTCATCCTATCCGATATATGGGAATTTAAATTAATATAAATTTGTTTCGATACATCGTTAGTATCGATATATTCTTTCGATATCGCATTTGATCCGATATATCGATACATTTTTTTGTCATTCCTAGCTCGAGAAAGCGAACCGGCGCGGCGGCGGCGCGGAGATTTGCCGATAATTTGAATAATTGCGATTGCCACGTGCGCCACGTGATAGATAAATCCTGATGGCTACGTTTACATCAACTCGAACTACCATACATAAATTATTTAATCTAAGGTTTAAATGGATTATTTTACGGTGTTGATAAACGTTTGGCAATATCTTATTTTTCTCATACAAACCAGCAATAATTCTTTAGCGATTTACTTATAAAAGAAATTGAGCGGGTCTGCTAGTACCTACTCGGAGACACTGAAGTGTAATCTGTAATCATCACTGCAATCTGCAATACATAAGTGGTAAACATATCCACAAGCGTCTAGGGCTCCTATTGCGAAACCGTGCATGCGTAATATGGCCGAATGTATCTGAATTATCCATGTTTTTACGTTCTAGCGAAATTCCTTCAACGGCGGTGTAGTAGATAGAGGTTCTGCTTGTTATCTTGTCATTTCTGCGCTGCGGGTTCGATTCCCGTTGGTCGTGATAGATGTCTTCTTTACTTTTTTTTAAGGTTATGTTTGTTTTTTATTAACTTTTTTTCTTAATTTTGGGTTGGCCTTGGGTTAGTTCTGGTTAGATCTTGTTGATTGCGCCCCAAAGCCATAATAATACCTATTATTCTTGTTTAGCTATTGCGCATGCACGGTTTCGCATCGAAACTTCAGTAGCAGCCCTAGATTCTTGTAACATGTCCTATATCGACATGAAAATTTAATGCCAGCTTAAGCCGCGTGACTCCTGAATATAGGCAACCACTTATTTGGGATTGGTTGCCTATATTCTGACGTTAGATCCGCTTGCACATTTCCGTCCCATTTGCCGAGATTTACTCTCATACCGCCTCGTAAGATGTCTACACATCAATTATTCATCTATAAATTGAGCACTTAGAATTTGTTTCGGGTCTGGTAAAGTTTTCCGGAATTTCGCAAAACTTTTTTTTAGTAGAAAGCTCTCTTGTTATAGAACAGTTGAGAAGAAATTGTTGGATAAAGCAAAGCATTCTTGAAAGCAAGACTCATTCAACGGTTTCAAAAATCAAGCCATTTCCGCAAGATTGCAGTGGTAAAACCAACGACGGGGGAATTCGTTGGGTAAAACATCGTTAATATTACAGTGTTGCCAAATTGTTTCCATTCTTCTGAGTTTTGACGTTAGTAATCTAATTATTGTTTTAGAGGATCGCCGCGTAGTATAACATCTGTCAAATTATTTCATATTTGGATCCATGACGCCACCTGTGACGTCTTTATGTACCCGATCCCACACGAGGTGACACGACGTTGGCCGAATGTATAGAATTACCAATGTCTACGGTCCAGCAAACTCCTATCAACAGTTTTGGTAGTGCAGTGGTCAGATCTTGCGCTTGGATGTGGTCGTTGCTGGTTCGTTTCCCGTCGTGGCAAAACATGTTTTCTTTATCTGATTAAGTTTACGTTTGTTTCTTTTCTAAAATATAGGTTAGTTTTGTTTGTTTGCGCCCCGGAGCGAGAAGCAAGCGGAGGGCCATGCGTGAAGTTACCAGTACTATTAAAAATAAAATAATACAAATACAAACGTCCCATTACCCCATAAGTATGTATCTATACTCTGCACTCACAGCGACGGCGACGGTTTTGAAAATACCGCCAATTGTCGAGTGACGTCATGTATCCAAATGTGAAATAAGTTGGCAGATGTTTTACTATACCGCGATCCATGATACAAAGAATAACACCGCGATCCACTCGCAATTGTTTTAATGTTATTGAAAACGGCGAAAGTTGAAAGTGACAAGAAAAAAACACAAAAAGGAAGAAAACGTTGGAACCATTCTACTAATATTTCACTTGATGTTGTTGCAACCATATTGAGGCGTCTGGAATATTGGGATTGTTAGGAAACATAACACATAAGCTCGGAATAAGTTAATTTGTTAAGAATTCCAAGTAACGTTGTTAATGTCTCTCGAAAAATTGCGGTCCGGTAATTCTGTCGCCTTTAACACCGGCACAACAGTTTACGGACAGACTGTGGATATTGGATGTGAGCTATAGTGGTTCAACTTGGATTGGTGGAAGACCAGTACCGATAGTTTTGTCTGTTTACCACACTATTCATTCAAAAGGTCGACTCATCGGAAACAAATTATTGGAGAAGAAGAAAATTGGTCAATACAATGTTCATTAACGTTTCGCAAAACTCTAACGGACGATCTGGATCGGCGGATCGTCTTCGTTGAGCTCGTGGATTAGTTTGATTTAATATGGGTGGTGTTTTGCTTGTTTTAAAACTTTCTTACGGATGTCCACATAAATCAAGCCAAGAAGTATCTTAGCTTGATTTATGTGGAATTTCTTCTATGGACAAGGTCTCCTACGTGTCCTGCATCCCTAAATCTTCGTTCAACGCGACTTAACGGCAGACTGAGATATTTGCGTGTGCCTTAGGTGTACGGCAATTGCCGACATTCCCCTAATCGGCATTCATTTCACCCTCACTGTATAATATGTAAATAAAGTATTCATGTACCTCAGTAAATATATGAAGTTATACTATTTCTCCTATAGCACATGTCTAATTAATACAGGCCAATATTATTTTGGGTTTTATATTCCATAAATAAATAATTTTATGCATTGATTTTAATGGTACATATAAAGGTTAGGTTTAACAGTATTATGTCGTTAATATTGTTATTATTATTAGCATGCTCGTATACTTGACATGGTTAGTACATATTTAATATATACCTATCTTTATTTAATACCTATATATTTCGCCACATGTAGGTTACGCTTATTAATATTTCCTATGAATCTATATTAAGTATGGTTGCCAGGATGAAATTTAAAAACGCAGGACAACAGTTCAAAAAGGGAAGGACAGATACAAATAATTAAAAACATTTTATAATAAACTAAAGCACAATTTATTTTATATAAAAAACAAAATAAAGTTTTTGTAACCGTCTGAACTAAAATTATACGTTTAAAATTGGCAGAAATTAAAGGTAAACAGCTCAATAATAGGGTTGGTACAGGATTATAAAATCCCTTTCAATAGGACACCACTCCGGTTAGCAAAGTAGAAAACTACATAGGACGGCAAAAAATGTAATTTCAAAATACGCATTCTTGGGGAAAACTGATCTTAAAGATGCATATTTCCTTATCCCTATGCACAGTAGTCAAATAAGTTTTTAATATTCGATTTTTGCAACGTACTATACCTATTTAATTGTGTTCCAAGGTCCATATCTTTTCACAAAACTGAAACCAGTTGTAAGATATGAAAAATTAAAGGGTATAAAAACTGTACTCTAGTTAAACGATTGGCTAGTTATTGGTAATTCAAAAGAGAATTACATAAAAGTATAAATAAAATTACACAAACATTACAAGATTTAGGTTTTATATAAATCCCGAGAAACGCGTAGTTATTCCCGCGCAACAATGCTCATTTTTAGGGTTTATACAAGAGAAAAGGGACCTACTGGCAAATCAGTCTATTAATCTTTTACCCTGAAATATACTTACTCACATCTCCTTGCAGAGAAAAACAACCATTGTGGAAGAAATTTTCCCTGGCTGTAGGGAAATTAGGAAGTTTCCTGATAAATTAAACTGATTATTTTTTATTGCAAACTATAGAACAGTGAACAAGAAATCCATACGTATTTTTTTTATTTCCACTAAAGATGAATATTACAAGAGCTATACCAGTTTTTAGTTTTGTATATATAGATATACTATGCATGGTGTGACGTAACAATTCATGTGTATTATGACATCATAAGCACATTTCAAGGCGACGTATCTGCCTCATTTTTCGGCTTATGGAAGAAATAAAAAACACGTGTTAACTTATTTTTCATGGGCTATCGAAATCAGCAAAAAAAAATTGATGAAACTTTCTCATTGTCAGGAGAGCTTCTCCAAAGTGTGGCAAGTATAACTGGGACAGCGGAAAGAATGCGGACAAAAAATTGGCGATGTTGTCGAGTAGTTTTTTGAGAATTAATATTTATACCTATTATTTAGATAAACACACAATTGAAACTCATTGAAAATAAAATGTAATATCCAAACTGGAATTTTACTATTACTTCAACTTTAATTCATAATCTATTTTACACATTATCAATTTAAATAAATTTGCGACATTTATATTAGTGATGGGCTTATTCGAATGAAAAATAACCTGTTATCCGGTTATTAAAATAACCTGTATTATTCGATTTTCATTCCACAAGTACTCGAATGTAAAATAACCTGAACCTGATACGTATGAGTTCAAATACGAACGCGAACTACCTAGGAACAAGTCTCGCTGTCGCGTCGATCCGTCGAATGATCAACGAGCAAGGAGCGGTTTTAATTTAGTTATGAGTTATGAGGCAAGTTTCGATGTTTTAGCTCGAATAAAAGATGAGTTTTAAAATTTCAACTGTATAGGTAGGATGTGGAATTGTGGAATGTGGAAGCCGAACTTGGGGTGTTGAAAACTAGCGAATATTAAGTTAAGATTACACAATTTACTTTTATTGCGTACTTAACACACAAAAATATCAAATTTTCAGCGCCTGAGCGCCTAAAAAATGCAAACACAGCATTTTGTTGACATCTTCAAAGAATCAAAATAAAAGGCGTCCGCCTTTGATCCGGCCGGCCGGCCGGCCGATAATTTTTGTTGCGATTAGCAAGCAACCCCACATATTTCTTATTTCTTTCATACACTTCTTCGTAATGAATACCTTGTCCAACACATAACACCAATTATCACCTAATGTTTGTTTAGTTTTTAGGTTATTTATTGGAATTTGAATGTAGGAGCAATAGAGCAATACATAAGTCGTAATATAACTATAGCAATATAATATGTACTATTATTTATTAATATTATAGTACTATAAATACATCGCCAGAGAGAAATGCTTTTTTTTGCAAAGTAGATTTTTAATAATTATGTTCATTACGTGTAATCAACACATCCAAGAATCATGTTTTGCAGTTTAAGTATTTTTGATTTAAAAACGTAAAATGCTATTTATTTTATTTTGTTCAATACTATTGCGTAATCAAATATTTACTGGTATTCTATTGTTATTTATTAAGCCATACTTAATAAGACAATTACAGCCGTTACGAATAGGATGCCGATGACGCTGAACCTCCTTCCTAAACCGCTGCGATCAATGCGATCGCTAACCTGAATTTATTCGAATGATTATTCAAATAATCATTCGGTTATTAATATTATTTGAATACAAATAATTCGGTTATCAAAATAATTCGGTTATGCCCATCACTAATTTATATCTATTTGCCCGATACATCCGGCAACAGGTGCGCAAGTTCCCATCGTCCTCGTGACAAAGTGCATCAAGGCGATTGGCTGCAAGCCATTTTCCCTCTCTTCGCTCCTCAAACGTCGCAGTTCGAAATAAGTTGGCCACATTTTACAACAAAGCGTACCTAATGAAGCGATAAAAGTGATTATTTCTTCATTGACAGATAGCACCCTCAAACAATACGGAAATACTTACAATAAATAGGGGAAATTCTGTTTTCCTAAGCGCCAACAAATATATAACAAAACCGTAAACTTATTCTTGAGCTCCTAAACATTCAATTGTCTTCGGGGTCATCCTACTCTACCATGAACATACACAAATCTGCACTTTCTCTAATATTGAATATTAAACAAAAGACGAAGCGGTTATAAAAAGGTTTCTCAATGGAACATTTAACATAAGACCCCCAAAACCAAAATACTCAATTACTTGGGGTTCCTACCCAGTTCTACAGCGCTTAAAGAACATGTACCCTCACGAATCCTTAAATCTACAAATCTAACTTTAAAACTAGTAACACTCTTAATACTAATAACGGCACACAAATCACGACAACTCGGAAGTAAAAATAGACAATATTTTTAAATATGAATACATAATTATTGAAATCAGATTTCCGGATAAAATAAAAGCAAGTGGCTTAAACAGGCTTCAACCTAATTTGATATTACCTTATTTTACTAATCAACCTGAACTATGTATAGCCACACTATTAGAGACTTACATAGAACGCACAAAAGGAAAAAGGGTACTACCAGTCAATAAAAGGTCAATAGCTCGTTGTATTAGCAGATACAATCGATCGTACCCTCCACTGTCTGCAATTGCAGTTGCAGCTCGTGAACATACTTATTTTTCTGTTCAAAAACAGAAATTACAGCATTCACAGATACTGTAAATATGCTAATAGATCGTTGCATTTGCAGATGCAATCGATTCCACAAGTAGCAAAACCTAATAAAATTTAATACTCACTCACAAAAAGCCCTATCGCCCAGACAGCAGCAAACCATTAGCAGATGGGTCAAGTTAATACTAAAAGCCAGCAGTATAAACACGGTAATCTTCGGAGCACACAGCACTACTTCAGCAGCTCAAAGAATGGGAGTTCAACAGAAAAATCAAAAGTATTCTCAAAATTCTATAACATTGCCAAGTTTAAACTTGGCGTAGGTAATCCCACTGAATTTGCATCTTGTTTATTGAACCATAACTTCTAAGGAATCATAAATATTAAGCTACAATTATAACTTACTTACCAACTTGTTATCATATTACATAAGAATATTGGTATAGTATTAAAAATAAGTTAAAGGTTAATATCAGTTGAGCGTTAAACATGACATATGTACCTTCATATGTGTGTTATTAAATCTAATGGTTATAAATTTGAATTTTTAGTTTATAAAGAGGGCCTTACAAATCTAGGACTACAGAAAAATCGCAATTTTCAGTTAATGTAGATTATATCGCAATTACTTTAAACATCTACAAAGTGTAATGAGGGACGGCGGAGATGTGAAGGATAATTACAAGATCAATCGACTTACCTATAAGGAAAATCGATCGGAATTATCCGAGCATCTCCGCCGTCCCTCATTACAAACCCGCCCATTCTTTACCTTCTCCCTATCACCCCAAATGCAATGTAATCAAAAATCTCACGAACCAAAATTGTAATGACGCATCAAGGCGATGAGCTCGAGCGGCCAGGGTCGGCTGAATCACCATGTTTTTAGATAACTTCTTTAAAATTGTACCGATCGGGAAAAGTTGTGCATACTACAAAGTGTAATGACGGACGGCGGAGATGCTCGGATAATTCCGATCGATCTTCCTTACAGGTAAGTCTATTGATCTTGTAATTATTTAATAATGTAACAAATAGAGTAATTAATAAAGTGCGTTTGTTGTAATTAATTATATTTTTTACCCGAATTAAGTAAGTAAATGTAAATTATAAAAAATTTGTTGTGTTTTTTGTGCGTATTTTCAGTTTTATGTGCATATTATTGACAAAACCTTCGGATATTTATGTGCATAAATACCACATTTTCAAGTGCATCTTTGCCTAAGTCTAGGTATTACTGCTTAAAATACTTATGGCTAAATTTATCTTATTTCAGACATTTATGAGAGGATTTCTAATGTATATTCAGATTCAGTTACTCGGTTATACGTGACAAAAGAGGAAATTTTACGTTTACCTAGAGCATATTTTTACTGTTGGACGTCTATGACGTGTTAAAAGTTTTGGTTTCTTTTCCATAAGTCCGTACGTTTTATTAGAATTCGAACTAAATATGTTATCAGTAATTTTCATTTTAAATTTAACCTAGAATTTTAAATTCACCAATATTTTGTTATTAGTTTTCGGTGTTCTCATATATTGTATTGCAGCTAAAAAAGATATTTTTGAAGTTAAAACTTCTTTTGGCATGTTCAGTACACTTTTTCCTGGGTAGTGAATAATACTGAGGCACAAGAATAAGAATTCTTATGATTTATTCTTGTGACTGAGGTGTCTACGCCAGTGGTGTAGCTAGAAATATCGGCGCCTTGGGGCAAACCTATCCGCTGGCGCCTAAAACAAACCTATATTTTGTGTAATACGCAATTTAGTCAAAAAATAATACATCATAATATTAAACGTATAAACGTGAAAACTTCTTTAGGCGCGTTTTGCGTTTTTTCCTGGGTATTGAATTCAGTAAAACCGTCACGCGTCACGCTCGGAGCCATCACGCTCGTATATGTATGGCATGTTTCCGTATAGGTAGAGGGCTGAAATTTTCAGGGGATGTAGCTGGGGTAAACAGAAAATCCTGGACGAAAACGGCAACCAAACAGCAGGTACATACATATTTAAATTTAAACGTAAACTAAAAATCTGCAAACTTATTTAAATATTACAGAGTTTTTCTTCGGTTTTTAATCGACGAAAATTGATCGATTATTTGATCAAAATTAATTTTTTGGGCAAATTCTTTTTCCATGCTTATAATTGCTAGGCTATTTAACCTTGTCTGGCTAATGGTACTTCTTAAGTAAGAAACTCCAAAAAACACATAGTTTTTTACGACCGTGATTATCGGAATTTGTGAAGTGAAAACTTCTTTAGGCGCATTCTGCGGTTTTTCCTGGACACTGAATTTAGTAAAACCATCACGCGTCACGCTTGGATATGTATGGCATGTTCCCGTATAGGTATAGAGGGCTGAAATTTTCAGAGGATGTAGCTAGCCGTGGTAAAAAGAAGTTCCTAGAGGTAAACGGGTCCCCCTCCCTCCCCCCCCCGTTTGACAAAGGGGGGAGAAGGAAAAACTTAAATAATTGATATCAGGAGAACGGGAAGAGGTATGAGTTGAAATTTTTATGGTAGGTGCGCCCCATGGGGGTGGGGGGCACCTTAGACCATAAGGGGGAGACCGGGGCTCTAATTTAAAGGAGGATTTTGAGGGAAAAACCGTTTTTCGCCCGTATCTCTGCAACGAAGGCTCGGATCGAAATTCTGACAAACGATGACCCCGCTTTTTAAAGTTTTCACTTCTATCGTGCGGTCTTAAGCACACACAATTTTTTTTGTCTTTGAAGTCGCATGCCGCCTTAAGTCTAGTTCTCAGAGCTTCGACTGTCGCCAGCTACACTCTCTCTGGCCAATAGGAGACAAGGAACGTCAGAACCCCTAACCCCCTCCACAGTGTCGCCGGTTTGTTGTCGCTGCAGTTGGTTTGAATCAACCTCACTTAATTTTCATTGGAGATATTGTGTAAAATGACAGATGATTGACATCATCGTGACGTGGCAGCTGTCGTTCGACTTTCAAAAGGCGAGGAGTAGGGATTGTCGCGGGCGACAGTCGAAGCTCTGAGAACTAGGCTTTACGCAGCTTTTTTACAAATTTGCATGCACCAAATGCCCCCGCGCAGGGATATTTCTTTTTCATTCCACGTAGAATAGATAATAAATACCGTGACACAAAATGTATTGGTTGGATAAAAAGTTTAATACATATTTTGGTCTTTGATCTTTGATTGTATTATAATGTAATTAATTTAAAAACTCAGTAAAGCTCATGAGCATTGTTAGCATTAGCATATTTATAAATTCGGAGCGGCGCCGCGCCGGCGCGCATTTTTCTAAACGCCACACGTGATCGTATCGGATCATAAGGCGACTGTAATATAAATATAGTTTTGGGTTAGTTTCGGAGCAAGCGAAGGGTACAATATGTCTTCGTGATGCAATCAGTCTGTGGCAAGAGCTCTCGTCGTCGAGAGGTTTAGATGGTTGGGTCTCACCTGGACGGCCCGGGTTCAAACCCCGTTGCTTTTTTTATAATTTTTTTAAAGATTATGTTTCTAAACAGTTTTTTTCCTTGATTTTAGGTATGTCTTGGGTTAGTTTGGGTTAGCACCTGGTTAGTTTCCTTTTCTTGAGCCCCCGTAGCGAGCGAAGCGAGCGGAGGGCCATGCGGATCGACCAATAGGAGAGGCCGATTTTTACATAGTGCTCTACTCGTGTAGAGGATCTTAAAACGCAAGCCATGCAATGTTCAAATATTTTAAAACGAAACGTTTTCCTGATAATATGAGATAGTAACGGGGGTACTATAAAACTAACATTTATATTGCAGTCGTCATATGGCAAGTTGCGATCACGTGTGGCATATAGAAAAATGCCGCCGGCGCTTAATTTCTCTTGGCGCCGTGGGGCCTTGACTCCCCATGCCCACCCGGTAGCTACGCCACTGGTCTACGCATGTAATGCTCAAAGTTGTTTACGCTCGGCTATTTAACGCTCATTCGTGTCAACTTCAGTCAAGCGAGAGTTAGTAACAAGAGATATAAAGCATCTGAAGTCTTATTTGGATTTAATTACCCTAATATCCTAATGCTCTAATACTGTCTTCTCTCTTCTCCACGTGCTTGCCGGTTTAGTTTAGTCCTAGTAGATTTGGTTAGTTCAGCTGGCAGGAACGTCAACCTGGTGACGACAGCAAGCCTGGAGCTGATGATCACTGGGGAGTGTCCCACTAAACCCCATTCTTACCCCTGTCAGACTAGGGACCACCAAAGGAACGAGTCTGAGGCCGATGCTTCCAGTGGAAGCGGCCCTAGGTGGTGGATGCATATGCCTACTCGTATCGTCCGGTGAAATAGCACCTCATCAGAACTGGGAAGCGCTAAGCGGTTTTTCCGATTCACGTTCAGCTTCCGCTCTGATGATTCCCGGTTGCATAGTAGGAATATATGGGCATGGTGGTGCTTCCAGGATCAAAATATCCCGGAAGTAGAGACCCCGGCCATTCAGATCTCCGGGCGCTGGGTGGCCCTGGGAGTCCTTCATTCCGCATTTCACAGACAGCAAAGATACCGAACCAGTTTAGAATAGATTTCTGCAACATAAGAGGCCTAAATACAAACATAAATTCGGAACCCCAACATCTACAAGCAAATCGACCACACATACTAGCCCTTACAGAAATAGAATTACGTTCTACAACAACAACAATTAACTACCCCTATCCTGGTTACGACTTACATACACGATTTAGACATAAGTTCGGAATATGCCTTTTTGTCCGAAGCGACCTTTCATGTCACAGGCACTCGACAGAGTTTGGCATGAGGGTTTGCTCAACAAACTGCCGTCCTTCGGACTGCCAGCCTCTCTCTGCTGCTGGCTTGCCAGTTTCCTTAAGAACCGATCTCTGCACGTTGCAGTTGATGGACACATCTCAGACACATTCACCATTAGCGCGGGCGTGCCTCAGGGTGTAATATACTTTCACCAACTCTGTTCCTCATCTATATTAATGACCTGCTGATCGAAACGAATAATCCTGTTTACAGTTTTGCAGATGACAGTACCCTTGTCTCCCAATTAAATCAGAAAAACCTTTACCAGCGACTGAGACTTATCACCGCAGACAGGAGCAGATTAAAGCAATTAATCAAGAACTGGAGAAAGTTTAAACTTGGGGCAACAGAAATTTGGTCCAGTTCAATGCAGCAAAGACCCAAGCAGCCACGGTTACCAAGAGGTCCAATACGGCGGGCCCTGACATTATTATGGCAGGATCGACCATTCATCCTCGTCAATCGGTCTGCTAGGTATCTCGGTCAACAGCAATATGTCCTGGCATGACCATGTTGCTAACATCGCAATATAAGCCTCCCAGAAGCTTGGTGCGCTATTTCGCAACAAAAAACTGTATACACCGCAGCAGTTGCTCTTGCTTTTGCTCTTGCAAAGCGTAAATAAGACCGTGCCTAGAATATTACTAACACATCTGGGGTGCCGCACCAAAGGGCACCCTAAAGCTGCTGGTTTCCATTCAGAAGAGAGCTGTGCGTCTTGTCGACGACCCGGAGTTTGCCCGGAATCTGGATATTCTGGACCACCGCAGACATGTGGCCGAGATATCCCTGTTTTACACATACTTTCGCGGCAGATGTTCCCAGGATTTGGCCCCTCATCCCGCCCCTGGCAACGCCTGTCAGACAGTCACGACAGATGGCAAGAGCGCACCAGTTCATCGTACAACTGGAAACATCTAGAACATCGCTTTACAAGAACTTCTTTGTCTGGCGCACTGCATATTGTGGAACTCACTCCCAGGACATCTGTTTCCCCCTAATTACAACCTACAACTATTGAAGAACTGTGTCAATCAACATCTTTGCACATGCACCGCTTGTCGAGCGCCATAGGATCTTCCTTTAGTATGTGTGCCACTACCATAAAAAAATAAATAAATAACTAAAAAAAATTGCGAATGCGATTTGTTGTTTTCTTCATGCAACACTCAGTACAGTTATTTTTTATTTTAATTCAAAAAATATATAGTTTGGGTTAGTATTCGGCATTTGGGAAGATGTCAATTTTAAATTTCATCAAATTCATTCAACTCAAACTCAAAACGAAAAAAACTATCATGAATAATTTTTTTATAAAAATATACAGTGCGATCTCTGAAACATTCTCTTTAATCCAAAGTTTACTTGATTGAAAATCATTCAAAAGCCGTATAATTTTTATGAGAAATCCACAATATTGAGCAACATCGTAAACTATAAATAGTTTTGGAATAAATGGGGTCTTAAAGAGGCTTCAACTTTTACTCACATATAGGGTCTGTCATTTAAGAAAAGCGACTACAAGCCTATAATAGCAAGATGTACAGGGAGGTTCGAATTCGATTCTATATGTATGGTTTCGTGTATGGTATGGAGAACTCGAAAACTGTAAGAGATAAAATAGTGTCGGTCAAATTAGGGTAAAATTGCGCATTAAGGTGCCTACCAACATGCAGTTTAGAAAGTTTTAAAATACCGAGTATTTCCGGAGATATCCGGAAAAAAACCGAAATATTGACAAATCGTTTTATTTTTTTCCCGAGCTTATACAAAAACCGATGTCAAATTGAATTGCTCGTTTGCATTGCCACTTTTTCTGCTCGATTCCATGGTGTATTCAGTTTCTAATCCGACGTTTCGTCTTCAAGGGGCCATCATCAACTTTCTTTTTTAAAATACGAACAAACTTTTTTTATCGGTTTTGAGATGATATTGGCGTTATTAATATAAATATGTGTTTTTTTTAATTTTATTTCTATTTTTTTCTATTATTTATGTTGCTTTGGGATAAAAAATAAATGAACCTGTTTGCTTAATTTTACTATTTTTTATTTTTATTAAAAATAAATCTTTTAATTTTTCACTTAACACCGAAAATTAAATAAAATATTTTTATAAAATATAAAAATTTCAAAAGTAACTTAAACTGTTTAATATTGCGCCAAAGCAAAATAATTAATTTCGAAAAAAATAAATAAAAATAAGCATTAAAAAAATTAAAAACACATATTCAAATTAATAACGCCAATATCATCTGAAAAATGATAAATATCAATAATTTTCGTATTTACAAAAAGGAAGTTGATGATGACCTATTGAAGACGAAACGTCCGATTCCATACCGGATATCATATAGAGCGGAAAAAGTATCAATGCAAAAGTGCGATTCAATTTAAAATTGAATTTTAAATAACCTCAGGAAAAAATTAAAACGATTTTTCAATAGTTTGTTTTTTTTCGGATATCTTTGGAAACACTCGGAATTCTAAAGCTTTCTAAACGGCATATTGTTAGACACCTAAATACGCTATTTTGCCCTAATTTGACCGACACTGTATCTCTTACGGTTTTCGACTTCCCCATACATAGACTCGAATTCGAGTTGGCGATCCAGAATGGTGATCTGGATAACTCTTTAAATGGAAATATCCCGATTATTTTTAAAATTAGAAAAAATATTCTAAAAGTTGTTTAATATCGTCTGATTTTACCATGCTTTTCTTTTAATGTACAGTGTGATCAATTAAGTCTGCAAGGTATGGGAAACTATTTTACTGTTGATTTCTCAGAAAATTTTACTCTTGATAAAAGTTGGTGCATAAAGAGAAATTCACAAAGCATTGTTAAATCTGAGGTATTGGGTACAGGATGTGTAAAATTTATGAAAATGTGCCTATGTTAGATAAAAATGTTTGGAAATCAGGAAAGTAGTTTTTATGTCTAGTTTCGGAAATATAAATATTTCAAAATCATATAAACGGCAGCTTTATTAAAACATAGTAAGATTCACTTATCCAAAAGTACTACTTTTAAAATGATAAGTAACATGATAATAGCATTCCTGGTTTAAAGGAAGTCAAATGACATGTCAATCAGTCGGGCATTAAGAAAAAAGAAGTTGCCTATATTTATTTCATCAAAAAATAAGACTTGATAATATTTTCTATAGAATATCCATTTTATATAATTTCAAAAACCAGACATTTGACGTAATAACTCGGATATAACGGCAAATCGGATCGCCAAACAACTAACCGTCGCGTCGCGTCGCGTCGCGTCGACGGTCCACAAGTGTTGCCTACAAGCGTCCCAAATCTCAATTTTTCACTTGCAGCCATTTTCGAGAAAGATGAAGTTGACGCCAACTTTACGCGAAACGCGATAGCCGAGTGTCATGCGTCACACATGACGACTCAGTTTCTTTCACTATTCAGGAGAAAGTCTGCTGGATGCGCATAAAGAATTTTTCACTTTCTGACTATTTCTCTCTCTCGCTTGGCTGAAGTCGAAACGACTCGACTTTACCTGAATGAGCGATAAATAGCCGAGCGTGACGCGTGACGGCTCAGTTTTATTCTCTACCTAGGAAAAAGTGTGCGTTTCATTGGAAAATACAATATCAGAGATCATAAATAATATATCATATAATCATATCCCATTTCCTTACCTACCTCTAGTGCTTATCACTGTGAAGAACAAGTTTTTTTGAGATTCAAGTAACGAAAAGTATATGTTTCAGTGGCGTAGCTACCGGGTGGGCCAGGGGGGGGCGAGGCCCCACGGCGCCAAGAGAAATTAGGCGCCGCTCCGAATTTATAAATATGCTAATGCTAACAATGCTCATGAGCTTAACTGAGTTTTTAAATTAATTAAATTATAATACAATCAAAGAATATGAATATGTATTAAACTTTTTACCCAACCAACACATTTTGTGCCAGGTATTTATTATTTATTCTATGTGGAATAAAAATATATATCCCGGCGGCATATTTACACATCCTCACATACAAGGCACCAGGGTGCTGAAATCGGTTAGGTTTTGTAAGCGTTTGTAGCGCTATAAAAGCTCACTGATTTGGGCACCTGGCACACGCTGTTATATAATATTTCTCTTTTCGCATGGTCCTCCGCTCGCTTCGGTAGCTACGGGGGCTCCAGAAAAGGAAACTAACCAGGTGCTAACCCATACTAACCCAAGACATACTCAAAATTAAGAAAAAAACTGTTTAGAAACCTAACCTAAATAAATAAAAAAAGCAACGGAATTTGAACCCGGGCCGCCGATAGCCAAAGTTCACTGATTTGGGCACCTGGAATACGCTGTTATATAATATTTCACTTTTCGCATGGCCCTCCGCTCGCTACGGGGGCTCAAGAAAAGGGAACTAACCAGGTGCTAACCCAAACATACAATATTGAGCAACATCGTAAACTATAAATAGTTTTGGAATAAATGGGGTCTTAAAGAGGCTTCAATTTTTACTCACATATGGGTCTGTCATTTAAGAAAAGCGACTACAAGTCTATAATAGCAAGTGTACAGGGAGGTTCGAATTCGATTCTATATGTATGGTTTCGTCTATGGTATGGAGAAATCGAAAACTGTAAGAGATAAAATACAGTGTCGGTCAAATTAGGGTAAAATTGCGCATTTAGGTGCCTATCAACATGCAGTTTAGAAAGTTTTAAAATACCGAGTATCGAGACAAATCGTTTTATTTTTTTCCTGAGCTTATACAAAAACCGATTTCAAATTGAATTGCTCGTTTGCATTGCCACTTTTTCTGCTCGATTCAATGGTGATATTCAGTTTCTAATCCGACGTTTCGTCTTCAAGGGGCCATCATCAACTTTTTTTTTTAAATACGAACTTAAACTTTTTTTATCGGTTTTCAGATGATATTGGCGTTATTAATGTAAATATGTGTTTTTTTTTTATTTTATTTCTATTTTTTTTATTATTTATCTTGCTTTGGGATAAAAAATAAATGAACCTGTTTGCTTAATTTTACTATTTTTTATTTTTATTAAAAAAAAAAGGTTTTAATTTTTCACTTAACACCGAAAATGAAATAAAATATTTTTATAAAATATAAAAATTTCAAAAGTAACTTAAACTGTTTAAAATTGCGCCAAAGCAAAATAATTAATTTCGAAAAAAATAAATAAAAATAAGCATTAAAAAATTAAAAACACATATTCAAATTAATAATGCCAATATCATCTGAAAAATGATAAAAATAAATAATTTTCGTATTTAAAAAAGGAAGTTAATGATGACCTATTGAAGACGAAACGTCCGATTCCATACCGGATATCAAATAGAACGGAAAAGTATCAATACAAAAGTGCGATTCAATTTAAAATTGAATTTTAAATAAGCTCAGGAAAAAAATAAAACGATTTTTCAATAGTTTGTTTTTTTTTCGGATATCTTCGGAAACACTCGGAATTCTAAAGCTTTCTAAACGGTATATTGTTAGACACCTAAATACGCAATTTTGCCCTAATTTGACCGACACTGTATCTCTTACGGTTTTCGACTTCCCCATACATAGACTCGAATTCGAGTTGGCGATCCAGAATGGTGATCTAGATAACTCTTTAAATGGAAATATCCCTATTATTTTTAAAATTAGAAAAAATATTCTAAAAGTTGTTTAATATCGTCTGATTTTACCATGCTTTTCTTTTAATGTACAGTGTGATCAATTAAGTCCGCAACGTATGGGAAACTATTTTACTGTTGATTTCTCAGAAAATTTTACTCTTTATAAAAGTTGGTGCATAAAGAGAAACTAACAGAGCATTGTTAAATCTGAGGTATTGGGTACAGGATGTGTAAAATTTATGAAAATGTGCCTATGTTAGATAAAAAATTTTGGAAATCAGGAAAGTAGTTTTTATGTCTAGTTTCGGAGATATAAATATTTCAAAATCATGTAAACGGCTGCTTTATTAAAACATAGTAAGATTCACTTATCCAGAAGTACTACTTTTAAAATGATAAGTAACATAATAATAGCATTGCTGGTTTAAAGGAAGTCAAATGACATGTCAATCAGTCGGTCGTTAAGAAAAAAGAAGTTGTCTATATTTATTTCATCAAAAAATAACACTTGATAATATTTTCTATAGAATATCCATTTTATATAATTTCAATAACCAGACATTTGACGTAATAACTCGGATACGGCAAATCGGATCGCCAAACAACTAACCGTCGGTCCACAAGTGTTGCCTAAAAGCGTCCCAAATCTCAATTTTTCACTTGCAGCCATTTTCGAGAAAAATGAAGTTGACGCCAACTTTACGCGAAAAGCGATAGCCGAGTGTCATGCGTCACACATGACGACTCAGTTTCTGTCACTATTCAGGAGAAAGTCTGCTGGATGCGCATAAAGAATTTTTCACTTTCTGACTATTTCTCTCTCTCGCTTGGCTGAAGTCGAAACGACTCGACTTTACGTGAATGAGCGATAAATAGCCGAGCGTGACGCGTTTCACGTCAAAAAGAAATATATTTATAAAACGAGGGCGTTTCATTGGAAAATACAATATCAGAGATCATAAATAATATATCATATCCCATTTCCTTACCTACCTCTACAAGCTTATCACTGTGAAGGACAAGTTTTTTTTTAGATTCAAGTAACGAAAAGTATATGTTTGTATACATATTTACCTACAGATTTATATTCGTTAATAACCAAAAGTCTGTACAAATCTAGCCTGATATGACACGCGAGACATTTTGTGTAAAATAGGAACTGTTCCGACAAAATCGGGGTGGGTCATCGCATTCTATTTTAAGGGTGAGATTCGATATTCCGTTCATCCTGCGAACAGTCGAATGACATGTTATATAGTCGGGCCTATGTAAATGCGCCTTAACTTCGCTTCTGGCTCTTGTAGCCAAATTACGAATTCGTTGAGTAAACCTGGCAAATTCCTAATTCGGAACTCATTGTCAGACACCAACTGGATAGGATAGTGCGCGTTATACGCAACAGGTTATCTCATATATTCTGACAACGGCTTCAATTGAAGCTCGAAATTTTCAGTTACAGCTCAGTGCTTAATTTCGATATTTGCAAATGCCGAATTGGCGGGATTTTTTGCTCAATGGGTGCATCATTGCGAGTGTCATTCTCATTTCGATCATCGTCTATTTTTTGAGTAAAGGTAAGTTGATGACTTTTTTTATTGTTGTTAGAATATTAACCCGTCTTTTGTTCGAAATAATTATCGTGAATTTATACAGGGGGATGTAATGCTTATTTAAATGCATAAAATTTTCTGAATATATGCATCGAAATGAACAAAAAATGCAAATATGTATTTTTATTACATGAAAAATTATGAACATTTCTATAATTTTTTACCTATAGCACAAACTTATTTAAATAAATATAAATGAAGCAAAAAAAAATTCGCAATAAAAGTTTTTTATTCATAGATACACACATTGATACTTACATAGCAATTTACAAAACATAAAATATAAAACATAAAAATCTTACAGTGACAAAATATTATTTGCGATTATAAAAAAATTAATAATACAATTAATAATTCAACAATACTGTTGATACATTCAGATAATAGCAACTTGCACAACATACAATTCGTAAATTAACAAACTATTCTTTGCAGTTATAAAAACAATTTATAACTAAATGTTTTTCAAAATTTCCAAAAGAAAATTGTGTCTTTTATCTGTAAACATATGTTTAAAAATGGAAAAACTTCGCTCAACATCTACAAGACTTATCGGACAATATTTTAGTTTTGGAATTAAGTGTGTTTCTAATTTATACAAATCCAGTTCTCTTTCGAAATTAGTGGAATTGCCTATAAAAACTTCTGAAATATTTTTTAGGATTTTGAAGCCTGTGTTATTTTCAATTACTGACATAAATTTTTTATAACCGCAGCCCCAACAGTACCTGAAACTTTTTTGCAATGTACCTCAAATTGATTTATTAAAGCCACTGAATCTGTCAAAGAAACAGAGGTAGCCTCCAATTTCGTGAGTGTTATAGGCACATAAGAACAATTTGTTTTTATAAATATTAAATTTTCTTTCACTGTTGGGTTAGAAAAAAGAGTTTTTGCATTAATTAGAGCGGCAGAAGACGAGTCGTTTAGATCTTCGATAACTTTTTTAACTAATTCAAAGTTCTCGGCATAAAATATAGCAGCAGCTAACCAAGTTCCCCAGCGAGTTATTACTGGTTGTGGTGGTAATTGAGTATTTGGACAATTTTCCTTATAAAATTGAACACGCGAAGGTGCTTTTAGAAATACTTTTTTTACTTCATTAATTAAATCATTTACCAATGGAAACTGGTCTCTTATACATTCTGCCACTCTATTGATACCATGAGCCTAACAAGTAACATGAAATAGGTTAGAATAAAATATGATTACATTTTGTGCTGCTTTAACCATATAGGGTGCAGCATCCGATAAAAGGAGTATGAATTTTTCTGACGGAACAGGTGGCTAATGTTTCTTGAGCAAATCTGGTTACACTTAAATTGTTGTTTTTTTTTCCAATTGTTTGGATGCAATTAAATAGGATCTACCATAATCATTGGTTTTTCCTAAGACTCCAATCAATGCGTGTGCAATATATCTCCCACATAAGTCAGTTGTTTCATCAACCACAAGATAAAAATAATTTTCACCCACTTTTTTTTTAATGTCATTTACAGTTTGTTTGTAAATGACATCAACACTACCTTTACGTACAGTTGACTCGTCCGGTATGTTAAATTGACAATATTTTGTCTAAAATTAACGTAAATTGGGGTTGCTCAGTTTTTAAGTGGTATATTGGCTCCAATGAATGCCTTACATAAGTCCTCATTGAACTGGCCTTGTTCGCTGTTTTTTTTGGTTTTTCTTCAAGACAATGTTGTATTGTATGCTAGGAGGGTTCCCCTCGTTGCAATTTTCGCACGTTGAGCTGGTGTTTTGCTGATTTGACATGCTGATTCACAATAAAATTTTTATCTGCATGAATCAGTAAAATCCAAAAAAGCAATATTTAATTTGGGTTTACATTCGTTAAAAAAAACGAATTTTAAAAAATATTTCCTACTTCTACCAAATAAAATATTTGAGTAGAAAATTGTTGTAAATACATTAGCTACCAATAATTTGCTTGAATACGTAATTTATAAAAGCAGCAATCTCCTTATACCAAAAAACATAATATATCTTTCTTTTTTTACTATAAATTAATTGAGTAGAAAATGTGTATAAATACTTTAAAATTGTTAACATTAACTACCAATAATGTGCTTGAATGTGCGTAATTTATAAAAGCCAAAATTTCTTATTATACCAAAAAACATATATCTTTCTTTATTTACTGGAAAAAAAACATAAATGTGAAAATATGGTTTATAGTCACAATTTTCGAACAAGCTGTACAAAACAAATTGGTGCCATCCCAAGTGACCTCCCGATAGCTCTTTATCCACGGCATATGGAAGTTAGTTTTCGACATTTTAACAAACACTGGACAGACAGACACATACACAATGCACTTTACAAAACGAGGCACACAAGAACGTTTTAAGTAGACGATATCAAAGATACTAAAAATTGCAACCTCTTTGAACTATCGGCTTCTGTTTGCAATATTAATTGCTTTTACTGGGAATATCCTATAGTGTGGGTTTATTCTGGGTAATTTTATGAAGTAGTAAAGTACCCCAGTCGCCTCCATTGCAATGTAATAAAGTAAACTAATGCATTTGCATTTTCTCCTCTCTTTACTTATTATTGTGGATGTTAGGAGCCTCATGTTAGCACTCCGCTCAACTCATCGCAAGGGCAAATCAAAATTAAATATGTAAATACAAATCCTTATGGAAGTTAAAAGCGGTCTCTCATAGACTAAAAATAATTTCGACAATTTCGAGATATCGCGCATTAAAATTGGGGTTCTGAACTTTTCATATTATGTTTTAGCTAGTTTTACTTTTTTATGTTCTTTTTTAACAGTTAGTTGTCTTGGCAAATAACTTTGCAGTATTTCAGATTGGGAGCCAGTAAAAAAATTTTTCAGAAAATATATGTATGTGTGTACAGTTGTACAGGGTTATTCATTATATTTTGACACCCAAAGTTGGGTGGTTTTTATATATTATCTTTTAGAAATGTCAAAAGAAAAAAATTGCCTGTCAAATGTCAAAAAACTGCATAACCTTATTTTTTTTTAAATGTAAGACCCTGTATATTATTGCATATTTGTCTAGACATGTAGATATGTTCTATATTGTTGTGGAGGATTCATTTTTACCTTGGAATTGATTGCCTTTGGCTCCACAAATGATTAAACTTGGTTTGAATTGTTATAGAGCCTTTTCGGCCCAGGCTCCAGGATGTAAACTGCACAAGTGCAAGTTTAGTGACCCTAATGAAATGTGTACCTATATATCGTCGATTCGATATCAAGTGGGATATCGTTTTCAAGAAAGGCCAAAAACTAAAAATTAAAATATTTAGCAAATACAATAAAACAGTCAAAAGCTCTTGCAGATTGTCAGGCTTTGAACTGACTTTGACAAGATGACAATTATAATGCCATATTTAATTACTGGTTAACTGGTATTTAGTGTAATAATGAGGTGTTATTTGGTAAATTAATTTGTTTTTTAAGTTTTATATATACATAATTTGGTGTTATTCGCTTAGGAAGAATTTAATGATTTTTGTTGAAAGGATTAGTTAATTTTTAAGTGTCCCTTATCAACTTCAGTTTTTAGCAAAGGTAACCATGTGCTATTAAAACTAACAGAAGTTGAAGCAACACATTCATCTCTATTTAATAAAATTAAAGCACTTTCTTTAATTTTACGTTTTTTAGATCCTTTGCCAAAATACTAGAAGCGTTCCATTAATTAAATATGGCATTATAATTGTCATCTTGTCAAAGTCAGTTCAAAGCCTGACAATCTACAAGAGCTTTTGACTGTTTTATTGTATTTGCTAAATATTTAAATTTTTAGTTTTTTGCCTTTCTTGAAAACGATATCCGAGTTGATATCGAATCGACGATATATAGGTACACATTTCATTAGGGTCACTAAACTTGCACTTGTGCAGTTTACATCCTGGAGCCTGGGCCGAAGAAGCTCTATAACAATTCAAACCAAGTTTAATCATTTGTGGAGCCAAAGGCAATCAATTCCAAGGTAAAAATGAATCCTCCATAACAATATAGAACATATCTACATCAAAGGTATGGGCCTAATATTTGTTCTATTTTTAGAGACTTAGAAAATAAACATAAAAAGCTATTGCATTTTGAAAACAGTTTAACTTTTTTACACAAATGCCAAAACAATAACTGGATTCCTAAAGGTTTAAGACTTAAAGCACCATACAACAACCAAAAAACCATAAAAATCTTAGAAAGAGCAAGTAATGCTCTGTTACAAGAAAGATTACAGTTTCATAGATTTAATAAATATAAAATTCAAATAGAAATTAATAATTTAAAACTAAACTTGCAAAACCAAATTTTACCTATAGATTTCAATCATATTTGTAACTGTGTTCATAATAGTTATTTAATAAATTTTGATAAACAAAAACGTATTCATATAAATAAATTTAATAATCTCATTCATGAAAAATTAAACAAAGAAATTTCTATTGTCAAAAATAACGACTTTATTGAAAAAACTGTAATCAATTTGTCTGATAGAGTATTATCCGATGTTGATAAACTTGTTCTTTCTAAAGGTTTAAATTAGTCAGTTACACCTAAAACCGTTCCTAAGTTTGATATCATTTCATCAATTGAAGAAACAACACACAACGTGCCAGAAGAACATAAAGACGAATTTAGAATTAGAACTAAAATAACACTAGAAAAACCATTTCAAATTAATCAAAACATAACATACACAGAACAAAGAGCATTACAATCATTAAAAAGAGATAACACTATTAAAATTCTACCAGGAGATAAAGGTAATTCAACCGTAATAACGAATTGCATTACTTACGATGAAAAGATAATGTCTCTTTTAACTGACGGTAATTACTCAATACTAAATAATGATCCAACAGAAAGTATTGAGAGGCAGATATACAATATGTTAAAAAAAACACAAAAATCAATTCAATGACATAGAAAGATTCAAACTGATACCACACAATAGTAAAACACCTCATTTTTATGGAGGACCAAAAATACATAAACTAAATATTCCTCTACGTCCAATAGTCAGCTGTATAAATTCGCCAACACACCCGATTGCTAAATATCTACTCAACATTCTTAATCCACTTGCTAACAATACTAACTCATATATAAGAAATTCACAACATTTTTTACAGAAACTTTCACAAATTAATTTAAATCCTAACGATACTCTGGTAAGTTTTGATGTTGTTAGTCTATTTACCAACGTACCTGTTGATAAAACTTTAAATATTGTAAGAAACAAATTAACAAATGATACTAACCTTGGTGAACGTACAAAACTTAATATTGACACAATACTCGAATTACTTACTTTTTGCGTAAAAACTACTTATTTTCAATACAATACCCATTACTATCAACAAAGCAATGGTATGGCTATGGGTTCGCCATTATCACCTTTATTAAGTAATATTTTTATGGAAATTTTTCAATTAAATTTTGTTGAAAATTATCAATATAAACCTTTAATTTGGTGGCGTTTTATAGATGACATTTTTTCAATTTATCCATATAACGAACATTTTCTTAACGTTTTTCTAAATCATATTAACACCAAAGAACCCACAATCAAATTCACTATAGAAAAAGAAATTAATGAACAACTTTCATTTCTTGACATTCTTATAAAAAAAAAGACTCGAATAGTTTCGAAACAAAAATATACAGAAAACCAACACATACAAACAGATATTTAAATTTTAATTCAAGTCACCCAATAATGGTAAAAAAGGGGGTCGTAAAATGTCTATATGATCGAATGAAAATAATTTGTAATAATCAAAATTTCAACACAGAAAAATAATTTTTGAGCTATGTTTTGATTAATAATAACTATCCTATTGATTTCCTTCAAAAATGCTTTACCAAATTTGAACAACCAAATATCAGACAAAATCAAAATAGACCTATTACGAACCTCTTTATTCCTTATATTCCTGGTTTATCAGACAAAATAAAACGAATAGGTAATAAATTTAACATTCGTACAATTTTCAAAACAGAAAACACCCTTAGATCTAAACTAACAAAAACAAAACCACTTAATGAAAATTAAACTACTAAAAATGTTATCTATAAAATACCATGTGAATGTAATAAATTTTATATAGGTGAGACCTGTAGACCATTATCAAAACGTATAAAAGAACACCAAACTTATATTGGAAATGCACAATTCCACAAATCACACATTTGTCAACATGCATTTGATAACAATCACAGAATACAATGGAACGCTTCTAGTATTCTAAAAAACGGAAAATTAAAGAAAGTGCTTTAATTTTATTAAATAAAGATGAATGTGTTGCTTCAACTTCTGTTAGTTTTAATAGCACATGGTTACCTTTGCTAAAAACTGAAGTTGATAAGGGACACTTAAAAATTAACTAATCCTTTCAACAAAAATCATTAAATTCTTCCTAAGCGAATAACACCAAATTATAGATATATAAAACTTAAAAAACAAATTAATTTACCAAATAACACCTCATTATTACACTAAATACCAGTTAACCAGTAATTAAATATGGCATTATAATTGTCATCTTGTCAAAGTCAGTTCAAAGCCTGACAATCTGCAAGAGCTTTTGACTGTTTTATTGTATTTGCTAACCATTTTCATTTTTAGTTTTTTTGCCTTTCGATACGATATCCGACTTGATCTCGAATCGACGATATATAGGTACACATTTCATTAGGGTCACTAAACTTGCACTTGTGCAGTTTACATCCTGGAGCCTAGGCCGAAGAGGCTCTATAACAATTCAAACCAAGTTTAATAATTTCTGGAGCCAAAGGCAATCAATTCCAGGGTAAAAAGTCTAGACATATTTCATGAATAATGTCCTATACCTATCTCTAACGGTTTTTGAAATATTGACAGTTGAAAATGGACCATTTACCAAGTTTGACAGCTTGCAAAATCTAAACGGCTAAAGATAGAGCAAAACCTTTGCACTTTCCTATATTGGTTTTTCATAACCTATTGTATGACACTAACTTTAGATTTAACCAGAGGTTAAAAAATTCCGGATAAATTTAACCTCTGGTTACATAAAAAGTTAGTGGCATACGATAGCTTATGAAAGAACAATATAAGAAAGTGCAAACCGTTTTGTTATATCTTTAGCCGTTTAGATTTTACAAGCTGTCAAACTTGATAAATGGTCGATTTTCAACTGTCAGTATTCCAAAAACCGTTAGAGATAGGTATAGGACATTATTCATGAAATATGTCTACACTTTTTCGCACAATCCAAATATCTAATAATATACAGGGTGTTCCAGTTTTTTTGTATCACCTTTAATTACGGCTGCAGGTGGGTGTCAAAATATAATGAATAACCCTGTACAGGGTGGGCAAATAAGCGAGGTAAGCGGCTGTATCTCAGAAACTACTAATCGTAGAGATTTGCGGTAAGAAATTATATAACTAAAGTGACCAAAAGAAAACACTGGAAATAATTTTCAAGTTCATACCTGTACCGCTAGGGGGCGCAATAGCTATGGTCGGGTAGAAACATGCATTTTACTCAAAACTGTTCTATTATAAGTTGATAAAAGACTACCACCACTGTAATCCTCGTGAAATTCTGCATCTTTTTTGTTCATCACTTTTGATTGAAGGGCATGAAATAAGGGCGGGGGGAAGGGAGAAGTCTGAGCGATTGAAATGCCTATAACTTTAATTTGACTTAACATATTTGAGCAAACTAGGTCTCGTTTAAGAGAGGAAACCTTGCTTATTAAGAACAAAATATACCCATCACAAATTGGTATTTGCTGCTCCCGCTAGGGGCGCCAATTCAAAAGTTCATGGTTTTTTAATTTTTTCTCCGAAATTTCAAATATAATGATACCATTCTTTTAACAGAAACAGAAAGTAGATCAAATTTGAATCATAATAACCTCTAAATCGCATATCGATAACTTCACGAGTTCAGGAGTTATTGGCAGAAGAGCATTTTTTAACAATGCATGCATTGAAAAAACGGATAAGTTTCGAACTTTTGTGGTCAAGCATGCCATGGCTATTATAAAAAATATATATTATCAAAAATAATTATTAAACAATCATTTAAAGGACCGAATTCGAATAAAACATTTCAATTTAATGTCTCATGTGTTCAAACCGCTTCCCATCATGTTGCACACTCACACACATTGTTTCAGTCTTTGTTGGGTGGAGAAAATTGCCGCTTCGATTTCAGCTGCTGGCAGTTGAAGAAGAAGGATATGGTAATTAATGTGTCTTTTAAAATATTACGAACAGTATAGTTTAAGAGCTGGCTACGTGGGGAAACGGGTCACTCGGTAAAGTCTAAACTTAGTCAGTTACAGGTTCTGTTGTTACCGACATAGCAAGGGGCAGGCCGTCAGAAGTCACCCGGGAAGTAATAAGTGAAGGTAGGGGGCTGAGCATGTAATTTTTTATGAAAATTTTTTGATTAAGTACAGTGCTGAAAATTTGCATCAGTATGGAAGATGATATAAGAAAATAGGAAAAAAATTGTCAGAAGTCTAGGCGGAAGATAAAGGGCCGTCAGAAGGCGCCTATGTTGCGAAAATTTTCTCAACAATTTTGTCACTAGGTACACTCCTGACATATTTGTATACTTATTCTATGATTCAAAATTAAATTACCTGCAAATCGTCAGAAGGCTAGGTGGAAGAATAACGGAGATATTATCGATAGTTTTAGTATCGAAGCTCCACTCACACCATCTCATGTTTTATTTTTTTTTCATCAAGTTCACTTCTGACGATTTATGAACATAATTTACCATATTTTAATATACTATTGCTCAACTGTCAGAAGTAAATTTGGAAGACATTGATTATTCTTATACAATAACGTGAAAATGATTTTTATTTATACGTCTAATACAATATCTTTATATAGCACTAATCGATACTTATAATACTAATGCATCGCGAATATTAATACTAATTAATCTATATTAATACTAATACTAATATTGATCGAATATAAAATTAGTCTGTTCCATAACCATCCATTTCCAAATCGTCATCAAATTCAACGTCATCGTCGCTGGTATATATCATTTCATCGTCGTCAGCTGAAGTACAAATTAATAATTTAAATGAGTTTGTAAATTGACAAAACTAAATTCAAAATTAACTTCAGATGGTGGCAATTGTGGTCCTTTGAATTCATAAGTGGATCCATCCAATGTCCATCCGCAATTCTCTGCTTCCAATTCATATGGGTCAAACAAAGTTGCATTTGTCCATATATTTGCGATGAAATGCGATGAAATGCGTTCTCTCCATATGACGTAATTCAGCGTAGCAAGTGGCCAGCAAGAAGCATCGAAATTTATCAATTGTTTTTTTTTTTTGAAAAGGCTCATTTACATTTTTTATTGTATAATTTCGATGGAACAATTCATATCGGAGGTGATCTACTTAATCGCATGATTTAACACCGTACATGTCACAAACAAAGGATTCAATGATCGAGAAAGTGTTTTCATTATTTGCACCTGCATTTCCTAAATCGGCGAATGCATTTTGGTACTCTTTTGATTTCAAAAGCATTTTATAAGGGCGTTGCTTTTCTTTCTATAGAATGTGGGATTGTAGCCTATAGTCGCATCCTGTTAAAGCGTGAAATCGCAGTAATGCTTTACAGAAGTTTGATTCGAGGGATTGATGAAACGCATTGGCATCAATAACATGACGCTTATCGTAAATTCCACATTCGATCCAAACTTTTGACTTAATTTTAAGTTACCTAACAAAATAACAACAATATCTGTATCGGAATATTTGATAACTATATTTGAGTATGAATCAATTTTAAACGCATGATATATTATTTTAGTATCAGTTTCTTCATGTGGAGAATAACAAAATTCAGCATCCCTCGTGCAAATGACATTACCATCAGCGTTTACTTGAGTTTCCAAGTGTTCAATTAAAAAACCGACCAAAGCTTCTTTGAACTTATCATTTCGAAGTTCTTTCGAAAAGTCAGTTGGACGCGTTTGTTCTGGACCAGGGATGAAGTATTCATTGTCAGCTTCGAAATCTCCTCGCAACGAACGCTCATAATCTTTGACTGAAGGCCGAAAGTAACGATCAAAAACCATGTGTATAATTGGAGCATGATAATTGCGAAGGATTTGTAATTTTTTTTCGATGTATTCCCGAAAGGCATTGGTACATCTTTGATACAGTGAATTAAAAAGAAGCCATCAACAATTATGACATCGATTGCGGAAGGCAACAAGCTGTTGTTTCGAAAAATTTTAATTAACGACGATTTTTCGGTTTTACACATAATGCCATCTAAATGACACAATGATGTGGATATTGGAGTCATCGGATACGAGAGCATTTTCTCAATATCTGCTGCCTTCTTCATCGAAATACCCAACATGCTGCCAAAGACATCGCGTTGGATGCGGACCTTGCGTCCTTTGTTATCGACGGTTATTTTTCGTTTATTATTGCAAAGTTCAAAATTTTGCTTTGTTTAATTGGTACTTCGAATCTACTATCATCTTGTGAATATTCAGATATAAACAACTCTTGTATAGTCCGTCCCTTTTCTTCTACAGTTGATAGAAAATCAGTCACGAGGTCCGATGCGCAACGACCTGTTTAGATATTACATAAAAAATTTGCTTTCGTTTCTAAACAATTGAATGGATTGAGATTTTGTTTAACTGCTACGATGAATGAATTTAAATTTTTGGAATCATTTACAATCGTATGTTTTCCTAAAGCGGCCGTTGAATTCTTTTAATACCACTTTCATTATAAACGTGAGAAATAATCGATCTTATGCTTTGACTTTTCGACCATCCCTGTCGAGCAGATATTGAATATGTAAAGCCGGTCAATCTTCTCGCTGCATGTTCACAAATCGTCAGAAATGAACTTGATAAAAAAAAATAAAACGAGATATAATGATGGTTTGAGTGGAGCTCCGACACTTTTACTATCTATAATATCTCCGTTATTCTTCCACCTAGCCTTCTGAAGATTTACAGGTAATTTCATTTTGAATCATAGAATAAGTATACAAAATGTCAGAAGTGTACCTAGTGACAAAATTGTTGCGAAAATTTTCGCAACATGGGCGCCTTCTGACAGCCCTTTATCTTCCGCCTAGACTTCTGACAATTTTTTCCCTATTTTCTTATATCATCTTCAATACTGATGCAAATTTTCAGCACTGTACCTAATCAAAAAAATTTCATTAAAAATTTACATGTTCAACCCCCTTCCTCCACTTATTACTTCCAGGGTGACACGTGACGGCCTGCCCCTTGCTATGTCGGTAACAACCGAACCTGTAACTGACTAAATTTAGACTTTACCTAGTGACCCGTTCCCCCACGTAGCCCAGCTCTCCGTCTAGTAGTTCGTGCTATACCCAAGTTTGAAGATAATGCCCTAGTTCCTAATGTTCCTATCTGCCTATTATACTCTATGTATGCCAGGACATTAATAATATTGTCTGCAGTTCTTCCATTGCCGCGCCTACAGAATTTAGGACGAAGAAATCTTTCAGTATCGCGTAATCGCTGTGCCAAGAGTGGAAAAAATCTGACTCTTCTTTTAAAGAAGTTTGTTTTTCGTTTCTACGGCCTATTAAATGTGAAAAAGTATAAAAACATACGTGTGAATTACTGAGTCCGAAATTCGTCAGAAAAAGGGCAAAATTTTGATTTTATTTTACTCATATTGCGAAATTTTTGGCTGATATTTTAATTTAGGAGAAAAATCACGGTAACTATTATACTAAAACTGGGTACCTGAGATAAGCTTCGTTCAATTGTTGCACCAAAATTCTTAACATATTGGAGCAGTCCTAAGTCACAACTTACACTTATTTCCGAGCTATATCCTATTATATTATTATTATAGTATCATTAATATTATTTTCATGATTGTTTTGATTATTTTTGTTAATAAAACATTACTTTAGTCATGGCATCCTTGACCATAAAAATTAGAAAATAATTTGTTTTCCATTGCATGCATTGTTAAAAAATGCTCTTCTGGCAATAACTATTGAACGCGTGAAGTTATCGATATGCGGTTTAGAGGTTTTTTCGAGCAAATTTCTACTTTCTATTTCTGTTAAAATAATGGTATCATTATATTTGAAATTTCGGAGAAAAATGAAAAAAATCATGAACTTTTGAATTGGCGCCCCATAGCGGGAACAGCAAATACCAATTTGTCATGGGTAAATTTTGTTCTTAATAAGCAAGGTTTCCTCTCTCAAACGAGACCTAGCTTGCTCAAATATGTTGAGTTAAACTAAAGTTATAGGCATTTAAATCAGTCAGATTTCTCCCTTCCCCCCGCCCTTATTTCATGCCCTACAATCAAAAGTGATGAACAAAAAAGATGCAGAATTTCACCAGGATTACAGTGGTGGTATTCTTTTATCAACTTATAATAAAACATTTTTGAGTAAAATGCATTTTTCTACCCGGCCATAGCTATTGCGCCCCCTAGCGGTAGATGTATGAAATTGAAAATTATTTCCAGTGTTTTCTTTTGGTCACTTTAGTTATATAATTTTTTCCGCAAGTCTCTACGACTAGTAGTTTCTGAGATACAGCCGCTTACCTCGCTTATTTGCCCACGCTGTACTCCTTTTTTCCCTTAACGATATATTACACTTCAATTGGTAATTTTTTCTGTATCCCATGAAACCATATTGACATTTAAGTTTAATAGTTTTTAAAACATTTTTCTTAACAATGCTGTGAAAAACGGACTAAATAAATCAAAGTTAGGAGGCCGAGTGGGTTGTATATTATGTATATAATTGTAAACAATTTATGTATTTATATTATATTATATTTACTATATTTTAATTAAAAACCGCCACATAATATACAGGGCTGCTGATATATTGCACTATCTGAAAACTAACCAAAACCTGCTAAGTTTAAAATTTGAACACCATTTGCAAAGAATTCATATTATATATCACGAGTACTTAAAAATTACCGATAATTTTTCACGAATGCGTGTATTCTTATATTTTCAAAGAAAACGCGCACGAGTAAAAAATTATCTGGTTAATTTTAAAGGACTTTAGGGGCAATATTTCAGGGATAAAAATCATAAAACTTATCAAGTAAAAATCAAATAACTACATATCAACTATCAAATTGACATTTATTGTTGCAATTTAAGTAATAAACTTACAAAAATTAATTATAATAATATTTTGTTGTTTAAAAGTTTTACAAAAAATTATATTATTGGTTACAAAAGTGAAAATACTACGTTGTCCGGACAACGGGGTACTTGCGCTGTAATTTTTCGATAATACCACTTCTCTTATGCTAAAATGTGCGCGTGGGTGAAATATTCTATGAAATTCTCTTGTTTACTAAATACTTTAATATCGGTTTAATTTTAAGGGTCGAATATAATATTAAAAGATTGCGAGTTTTTGATTATTATTTTTAATGTAATATCACATTTAGTAAAACAAATCTTTATTTTACCCCCTGTATTTTATTTTTTTGAAAAACGGGTTAATTGGCTATCTAATATTCTACTGGCAAAAATTTTGTGTTTTTTTATGGTAGTGGCACACACACTAAAGAGAGATCCTATGGCGCTCGACGAGCGGCGTGTGTGCGAAGATGCTGATTGACACGGTTCTTGATTAGTTGTAGGTTGTAATTAGGGGGAAATAGACGTCCTGGGAGTGAGTTTCACAGTGTAACCCATAGGCGCCGGTTTTTGAAAATCTGTTCTGTGGCGTTCCAAATAATAGGTCACAGGGTAAACGGAGTTCTCTTCCAAATAAAACCATGGCTGGTGTTAGTCCTGTCGTGTCATGAACTGCTGATCTATAGGCCATCAAAAATAGTGGTGTATGTTGGTCCCAATCCTTCTGATGTTCATCTACGACCTTTGACAAATGTTCTTCAATGGTCGTATTAAACCTCTCAACCATGCCGTCTGATTGTGGATGTAAGGCGGTAGTCCGTGTTTTATGGATGTTAAGCAAATCACAAACTTTCTGAAAAACCGTGGATTCGAAGTTGGGTCCTTGATCTGGGTGCTGCTCTAATGGAACGCCAAATCTGCTGAATAGGTTATTCACCAGGACCTCTGCTATGGTTACAGCTAATTGATTGGGAATCGCAAAGACTTCAGGCCATTTACTGAAGTAGTCAATTGCCACTAAAATGTACTTATTACCATTATTTGTTTCTCGAAAAGGGCCAGCTACGTCAATGGCGATACGTTCAAAAGGTAGGCCCACATTATACTATTTCCTTTTGCTCCTAGATCTTGTTTTGGGTCCTTGGCTTGCGGCACAGGTTGAGCACTGCCGACACCACGATTTCACATCCTGGCAGTAGTTGACCCAGTAAAATCTGTCGCGAATCTTGTCAATCGTTTTGTTCACTCCGAGATGAGCACCAGACTTTCCATTATGAACTTCTTCAGGAACTCCCGATATCTTCCTCTTTGGTACCACTTACTGTGTCTTCACTACTTTTCCATCGGTGCTTTCCCAGGCTCGTTTAAGAAGTCCATTTTCCACCACCAGGGAGTCCCACTCCAGAGTTTTAAAAGCAATTCCTTTAGTTGAAATCTCTCTCCAGCTTGGTCTTGGTTGATGTTCTTCTTTAGCTTTTAGCAATAGTGCTATTTCACTATCTTCAAGCTGATCCTTCCTAAATTTCTCTGTGGTCCACGGCTGATCAACCTCAAATTTCGTTTGCCTAATGGGAGTAATTCCTTCTCGTTGATCTATTATTTGGCAATGCTTACAATTATCCGCGCATGGTCTTCTGGATAAAGCATCTGCATTATTATGGAATCTCCCTGCCCTGTGCTTAACCTTAAAGTTATATTGTAGTAACTTTTCAAGCCACCCGGCTACCTGTCCTTCAGGCTGTTTCATATCCAAAAGCCATTTAAGTGCTGCATGATCAGTCCTTATTAGAAATTCTTGTCCATACAGATATTGATGGAAATGCTCAACATACCGTACTATTGCCAAAAGCTCTTTTCGGGTTACACAGTAGTTACGTTCAGGTTTCGAAAGTGTTCGACTGTAGTACTTCTCCTGCTTGTACTTGCGGTAAAACTGCTCCGATGCCGGTGTTGCTTGCGTCTGTGTCCAATACAAATTTACCCTTTTATTCCGGATATCCGAATATTGTCCTAGAACATAGAGCCGCTTTTTATTTTCTGAACGCAGAATCACAGTTATGATCCCAGTTATAATTTGCTCGTTCTTCAGTGAGCTTATGTAGAGGTGCAGCTATATTTGCAAATCCTTCAACAAATGATCTATAATAGGTACATAGTCCAAGGAAGCTCCGCAGTTCATGTTTGTCGCGAGGACGAGGCCAGTCCTTGATTGCTGTAATCTTCCGTTGGTCGGTTTAGATTCCCTCTAATGACACGACATGCCCGAGAAATTCAACTTTTTGTTGGAAAAGAGAACATTTCTGTGGATTCAGTAAGAGCTGAGCATTCTTGATTCTAGTAAAAACTTCGTGCAAGTTTTGTAGGTGCTCTTCGAAAGTTTTTCTCATTACCATTATATCATCAAGATAGACCAGGCATGTCTTCCAAGTGAGGCCTCGTAGAACAACCTCCATAAGACGCTCAAAAGTAGCGGGGGCATTGCATAGTCCGAAGGGCATAACTTTAAACTGATATAAACCACTTCCGGTGGAAAAGACAGTCTTTTCCTTAACTTGTTCGTCGATGCCTACTTGCCAGTAGCCGCTCTTTAAATCGAGTGTTGAGAACCAATGAGAACCTGCTAATGTCGTCAACGTCTCATCAATCCTGGAGAGTGGATAGCTGTCTTTATTGGTGACGTCATTGAGCTGTCTATAGTCCACGCAGAATCTGGTAGTCCCATCTTTTTTGGTGACTAAGACAACAGCAGGCGACCATGGGCTCGATGATTCCTCAATAATTCCATCGTCAAGCATTTTGTCGGCTAAGGTGGTAACCTCTTGCTGCTTCGTCACTGGTAGCCTCTGAGGATGCTGCCGTATGGGGTGAGCACTTCCAGTGTCGATTTAATTTTTTATGATGTTCGCTCTTCCAGTATTGCCATTTTTCCTTTCAAAGGCTGTGCTCTGCTCTTTGATAAATTGTATAGCTCTCTTCAGTTCTTCGGAAGACAGATGATGCCACGACTTCTGGAAAAGTTCTAGGACTTCCTTAGGTGATGTCGAGGGTGTTACTTCTGACTGCGTTTCGCAACTGGCTCGCAGATGAAACATTTGCTATCCTTATCGGTATTTCGCCGTCGGTTTTGACTAGTGCTTTGCCTACGAGGTGTTTGCAAGGCAAATCGTAGTGTTGGATAAGTCCGATACCGCCGCACTAGTGTCAACAGTAATTGAAATGGCTCTTCCGTTGATCTTTCCTTTAATACTTAGACTGTCGGCGGCTTTTCCTAGGCTTTTTATGGAGACGATCCTGGAGGCTTTATCTTCCTTAGCCAACACCCGCCCCGCAATGTTGACTAATTGAAGTTTTCCTGATTTGACGGAGGCCCTGGCGTCTCTGGATGGAGATCTAGACCGTAGTTGTACTCGGCAGTCTCTTTTGAAATGCCCAGTCCTGTCACATCTATAGCACTGATTTGATGTATTTCGGTTACGAGGCCTAACTTCTATTGGCTCCCGGAATCTCCCTGTGGCCTGAAGAACTTCCGTTAATTTCTTCAAAAATTCGCCCATTTCAGTTAATTCACAGCTGTTTGTCGGCTTTTCTTCCTGGATGGATACGGCCCTGATTTTTGGCTTGGTGATGTTACGGGCTGCCTCGATTTCTAGGGCTCTACCCAAAGCTTCACTGCTGTTGTCAAATTTGGCTAGACGTGGCATCTTCTGGGTTTCTGGATCTCTGGTACCATCCACGAAATACTGGGCAGCCAGTACCTCTTGAAATTCATCTGCTGCTCCCGGGTAGGCCAATTGAATGAGACGTCTAACGTCTGCCTCAAACTCTTGCAGGTTTTCACCAGGCTTCTGATCTCGAGACTTTACTTGTGCCTGATAGAGCTGTCTTCTATGTTGGTCTCCAAATCGTCTCTCCAGGACAGCTACAAGTATGTCATATGTCCCTTGCTGGCTGATGGGAATGGTCTGCAGTAGTTCCAGGGCAGATCCACGAAGCGCTACCAGTAATGGTGTGGGGAAATGATGATAATAAATTGTTACTATAAATAAATTTAAAAACCTCTATAGGTTCCTTTATTTCAGTTAATGATTTAAATGTTGTTAGTTCATCATAAAGTTCATCGCCAGCTAAATCTTTAGATTCGCTCTGGGTAAATGTTAATTCAAGCTCACTGCATTTTTGCTTTAAGTCGTCTGGTGTCATATTATGAAATTCCATTAAAAGACTAAAAATATTGTTACAATGCGTTAAACTTTGCAATCTTTCTTCTACTGAAATACGAGCTTTATCTATTATGGTTTAGAAAAAAAAATATCTTTAAATTTCTCATTTTTATTAGGTAGCAAATCCTCGGGAGCTGCATAACTAAACCACAATATAAATAAATTTTGTACACTGACTAAACTGAGTTTTTTTTCCGCCTTATACGAACTTGAGAAAATACGGGTTCTACGTCCATTTCCCTGGCTTTTTTTTTATGGCAGTGGCACACACACTAAAGGGAGACCCTATGGCGCTCGATGAGCGGTGTGTGTGCGAAGATGTTGATTGACACGGCTCTTGAATATTTGTAAGTTGTAATTAGTGGGAAACAGATGTCCTGGGAGTGAGTTCCACAGTGATGCAGTGCGCCAGACAAAGGAGTTCTTGTAAAGCGATGTTCTAGGTGTTTCCAGTTGTACGACGAACTGATGCGCTCTTGCCGTCTGTCGTGACTGTCTGACAGGAGCTGCCAGGGGCGGGATGAGGCGGACCAAATCCTGGGAACATCTGCCGTGAAAGTATCTGTAAAACAGAGATATCTCAGCTACATGTCTGCGGAGTTCCAGACTATCTAGATTCCGGGTCAACTCCGGGTCGCCGACGAGACGCACAGCTCTCTTCTGAATGGAATCCAGCAGCTTTAGGGTGTGCTTTGGTGCGGCACCCCAGATATGTGAGCAATATTCTAAGCACGGTCTTATTTGCGCTTTGTAGAGCAAGAGCAACTGCTGCGGTGTATAGAGTTTTTTATTGCGAAATAGAGCACCAAGCTTCTGGGAGGCTGATTTTGCGATGTTAGCAACGTGGTCATGCCAGGACATATTGCTGTTGACCGAGATACCCAACAGTCCGATTGACGAGGATGAAGGAATGGTCGACCCTGCCATAATGATGTCAGGGCCCGCTGTATTGGCCCTCTTGGTAAACGTTGCTGCTTGGGTCTTTGCTGCATTGAACTGGACCAAATTTCGGTCGCCCCAAGTTTGAACTTTCTCCAGGTCTTGATTAATTGCTGTAATCTGCTCCTGTCTACGGTGATGAGTCTCAGTCGCTGGTAAGGGTTTTTCAGATCTAAAGTGGGAGACAAGGGTACTGTCATCTGCAAAACTGTAAACAGGATTATTTGTTTCGATCAGCAGGTCATTAATATAGATGAGGAACGGAGTTGGTGAAAGTATTGCGCCCTGAGGCACGCCCCCGTTGATGGTGAATGTGTCCGAGATGTGTCCATCGACTGCAACGTACAGAGATCGGCTCTTAAGGAAACTGGCAAGCCAGCTGCAGAGAGAGGCTGGCAGTCCGAAGGACGGCAGTTTGTTGAGCAGTCCGTCATGCCAAACTCTGTCGAATGCCTTTGAAATATCCAACGCAATCGCTCGAGACTCTCCGTAGTTCTCAATTGCCTAACTCCATATATGAGTGACATAGGCCAATATATCTCCTGTCGATCTCTCTTTGCGAAAGCCGTATTGATTATCGCTGATTATTTTGTTGTTCTCGAGGTACTTGAGTAGTTGCTGATTGACTACACGTTCCATGACTTTGGAGATTATTGGAAGCAAGGCAATTGGACGATAGTTTGAGGGCGTGGTTTTCTTGCCTTTTTTTGGAACAGGTTGCACTCGAGCGACTTTCCAAGAAGATGGGTAAATCCCTTTTCCGTAAGACAGAGAAAAAAGCCTGAAAAAAACGGGTGTTAGTTCGTTGGCGCAGTTCTTTAACACGATGGCAGGTATTCCGTCCGGTCCTGATGCCTTTTGCGTATCTAGATTTTTAAGGATTTTACGAATATCACGGTGATGAAATTTGACTTCTGCCATAGTAGTGTTGATGTTCGATATGGTGGGGAGAGTCTTGCCTTGGGGGACGTCTAAGGTAGAGTGCGAAGAAAACATTTTAGCGAGCACGTTTGCTTTTTCCTTGGCTGTAGTCGCCGTGGTGCCACGTTCGTCTGTCAAAGGTGGGAGAGACGTTTTTGTAAAGTTGTTACTTACTGCCTTTGCTACCGACCAGAAATTCCTGGAGCCACTGGGGCATTGCAAAAGTTTATTCCTGATCCTTTGATTGTGTTTGTCCTTAGTTTCGTCGATAACACGCTTGCATTCGTTTCTCGCTTGGACAAAATAATTCCGATTTTCAGCGGTCTGATTTTGCTGCCAGTACTTGTAGGCTTGCTGTTTCCTACCCACAGCTCCCTCGCATCTTTTGTCGAACCAGGGCTTTCCTTTTGATGGTAACTTGATGGAATTTGGGATGTATGCTTCCATTCCTGAGGAGATTACTTGCGTGATCTTTTCGCAGCAGACTGACGGGTCGTCAGCGCCAAAGCAGACGTCGAGCCAAGGAAAATCTAGGTAGAACTCCCTTAGATCGTCCCAGTTTGCAGAATTGTAATGCATGATTTTGCGAGGCAATGGTGGATCCTTCTGTATGAGTGGCAATTTACAAACCGTAGTAATAAGTTTATGGTCTGAAGTACCTAATGGCGGACCAACTGTAACTGTGTACTGGTCAGGATTGGTGGTTAGAAAAAGATCCAGGAGGGCGGCGAATTCGCCCCTCTCTGAGATTCGAGTTGGTTCGTCTACAATTTGAGTAAGCCCGCAGCTGATGGCGAATGCTTCAGCCTCTCTACCTTCGTTGTCGGTCTTGTTGTGATGTTTGAGCCAGTTGGTGTTGTGGGCATTGAAGTCTCCCAGAACGATTATTTCTGAACTGGGGTGATCAACCTGTATTGAGTCAAAAGTGGTAGCTAGTGTTGAAAAAAAGCTTTGGTAGGCTCTATCGCTCGGAGGGCGATAGAGACAACATATAAACTTGGTTAATCCCTTGGCGGTGAATTTGAGCCACATGACTAATGTATGAAGTTAAATATTTGACGAATATATGCATACAAAGGAATATTGTAATCCAATGAGTGTCTCTTTTATTTCGGTGAATTAATGCAAATGCTCATTGAAAAAGCAGTGTGCATTTGCATTCATTCACCTAAATAAAAGAAAGAGTAGACACACTTATAGCGCACCATTTTTTCTAATGAATTTTGCTAACGAAACTACAGTAAACGTCTGGCAAGCCTTCTTAAAAATCTCTGTTTCGGCTATTGTGAAATTTCACAGTAAAAAGGAAGATATTTACCAAAGACTTTTTTTATATGTCTTTGATATTTACAAGTAAAATTTAATTTTCTTTAATGGGGATATGAGTCGCTTTAAATTATGACCGGATCAAAACGGAGGCATCTCGTTCGACGCAAATATCTCCTAGTTATATTTAGTATTGTCTATATTTCTATTTTTTTGTGAAGTAAATAACCACATAGTTCGGCAATTTCCACGCCAATGACCAAAGCAAGTCGCTGCCTAAATTTTAAAATATGTAAAAAAGTTAAGTATTTGTCTAGGGTCAAAGTGTATATAATATATCCTGGCACCAATCAGGAAACTGCCCCACCGCTAAGAATCCAGTAAACATCGCACGGTTGTCTGTTGTCGTGTATTTTAAATAGCTTAAAGGCGAATAAAATATATATAAATTCACTATGGGAAACTAGACACAAACTAAATTAGGATTATTGGGAAAAAAATGTGGCAGCATCTAAAAACGCGAGGGCATTTTTTGCCCGCATTCTTTTCAGCCATGTTCTTTCATTTGGCTAACAATAGTAGAAATTTTTAAATATGAACCAAAGCTTTCGTCAGATCGCATTTCTATTATGAAATCTAGTACGTGTTTTAATGAAGTTACAGTGGATTAATTCCATGAGCAGGTTAAAGTCTTTTTACCGTCGCCGTCGCGTCGTGTATAATATTCAATTTTATTCCTGAGCTGAAATATGTACTAAGTATTGATAAAAAGGAAGCAGTTTGAATATTTGGAGTCAAATCGGCGTGATCGCTGTACAGTTAATAGTTGTTATGAATTTTATTTATAGCAACGCAACTTGTTTTGACTTTTATCGCTATTAACAAGAGTTGAAGTTATTATAAAAAACGTTCGATTTTAATATAGAAAACCAAGAAGATGCTCTGCCAGAAGATGTCAGAAATTTACGAATATTTTTAACTTGACCGGCAACAGTTGCTTCAGGAGAGCGTTCATTTTGAAAAAGCAATATTTTACAAGATGACCCAAGAAGTTTACAACTCACTTAGGGCTTCACACTGAATGTTCATTTGAAACATTTCTCTATTATTATAAATGAAAATTCAAAGTTTTATATCATGACCGCCAATGGGTTATATTATTTATACGAATCCCGGCATGTTTACGTTTACCTGCGATTCAAATTGGCAATTATGAGAGTAGTATATTTTTGAATCCCTTTTACTTGACTGCGTGCTCCCACAAAGCATCCATAACAAAGGTGGCTAGTATAAAGTTACTAGAATTTTATTTTATTCCTGAAATGTGTGAAAGCGTGACAGGAACAGGCAATTTAGGTTTGGTACCGAGTAAATCTATTTCTTTGTCGAGTGTGATTCCCAACATCCTTTGGCTTTCTGCGTTCGTTATTTACATTATCGCTCTTTCCAAAAATTGAGAAGCTGCTTAGAGAATTTTAGAGAATAATATTATTTTCAAATGACACCATTTGTAAAAAAAAATTATAGCAAAGGTTCAAGTATAGGGATTCTTGATGCACGCCATATCTTCTTGGTTTTGCCTTTAGCAACATTTGTTAAAAGTCAGTTAATTACATAAAATAAAAAAAAATGGATTTCAAACTTTAACTAACTCCACGCCATGACAAAACAGTATCAGAGCGATATTAAAAACTAAATAAAATTAAAAACATTTTACACGTGGTATAAGAAGTAGAAGAAGGAGAAAGGGACCCACCACCCTCCCACCAGCGAGTCCTGAAGGGGCTCGCCAGTGCCCTTGCTCTGAAGGTGCCAAAATTTGTATTAATTCTCCTTCTTTTCTTAAGTCAGTCTTTATTAGGTCTTGTAGAATCCAGAAAATGCATAGTTGAAAAATGGGTAAAAAATTTTTTAAAACTAAATAGTGAAAATAATAAAAAATGCCAAACACGATTATGCACAGAGCTTAATTTCAAAAAATCAGAAAATCACAGACATTGTGGAATTGTGTCAATAAAATGTGTAACAAACCTATCCAGGGAACTCATATTGATAAAATCGAATTTTCCAACTCCAGAATCATTACAAACAGATTTGATATTGCTAATAACTTTAATAAAATGTTTTGTCAGATAGGGGAAAGTTTGTCAAGGGAAATAACTCCACCTGATAATTTAAGGGAAAATGTTGATAGGTGTAATAAAAGTCTATTTCGCTTGAGAGAAACCGCAGAACAAGAAACTAAAAAAATAATAAGTTCTCTTAAGTTAAAAAAATCTCCTGGACCAGATGGAATTCGCTCGGAAACACTTAAAGAAATTGTAAATGAGGTATCGCCTATTTTAGCTTATATAATTAATTTAAGTTTTAGAATAGGTGACTTTCCGGAACCTCCAAAGCTAGGAGAATATATCGAAAAATTTTAAAAAAATTATCAAACAACGAATAGTAACATTTTTGGAGAAACAACAAATTTTATCTTTAAAGCAATACGCTTTTAGAACCCGACAATCTACCGAAGATGCAATATTCGACTTAACAACGAACATTTATAAAAGTTTAGATCAAAAACAACCATCTAAACGGCAGACGCCAATACGTTAACGCTTTAACGCGCAGAACTCTGGGGCATATAAAATATAACTTTTTTTAGTTTAAACACGTTTTTTGGCATACTCTAAAGGAAAAACTATCACAAAAACATCAAAATTGGTTTTAGTTTTTGCATATAGGGAAGTATTATACATATTTGTACCAGAGACTGTTCCTGCAATGAAAATATGGGTAAAGTTTGTTGGTACAGATTCATACCACATATGTAAACTTTGTAAAAGTGATTTAAAAAACATTTATTACGGTACTTTTACATAGCAGAAATAAGTCTACATATTAAAATAAATTTATAAAAAAAACTGAAAGTAAAATTTTGCTTTACTTATGGAACGGTATGAAGCATTCCAAACACAATGCCACATTACATTCCACGCACATCATATTCGACCTTTGTTGTTTCTCTTTGGTACTGCAATAACCGCATCTTCGTCGAGTACCTTTTGCAGGCATATGTTTGCCAAGATTATTTAATCGTGTAGCATTGTAGAGAGTTGATATTCCATCTGGGTGATTTCGTTTACGACCGCAGCCAATTTGTGAAGCTGGTCCAGGTTTTGTCTTTCCTGAGTAGCTCCCTATAAGCTCGGTTGCCAAAAAAGATCGGAACTTCAGGTGTGACATTGGCTTTTTTCGATCTCCAATTTGTTGAATTGTCGTTTTATATAAAATATAGCTATTAACTATACAGGAGTCAAGGCAATAGAAAAATATTCTCAGCCACCAACGTCTACTTTTCCAGGAAATACTATATGAGGAAAGAAGCTGATCGAAATGGTCTACGCCGCCCATGTATTTGTTGTATGAACAAACACTTTCCGGACAACTAACCAGCTTTCTACGCCCGTCTTTTTGTGTCCTCAATATCTGTACCAATTTTTGTGGATTGTGCATGGTACTAATTATGCTTACAGACTTTCTTCCGGATTCTGCATCTAACCGTCGCGTCGTAGAGAGCAGACTGGATGTCGCGGGGTCTCCAGCTAATAGAGCCCGCTCGCGAATTTAAACCGAATTATCGAGTCTACTTAATTCACAAGTCTTAAATCATCTTTTAAGGTGTATTTTCCACGGCCAAGCTCTGATTTGTTACCAAATCTTAGTAATTGGCCAGGAATCTTAAGTTTTTCAGTTACCGGGGACGGATCCCCGGATTCATTCCGCAAGGTCCGAGACGGGGGATGATCTATCAGAGATCTCCATGGACCTGGACGTGAGCGAAAGAGCCAGAACGTTGATAGAAATAGAGAGATTAGCTGCAAAATTCCAAGAGATACCTAGATGCGTCGAATGCCAGCATTGGCGTTCGGTGTTCTTAAACGAAAATGCCGCACAAATAGAGCTCGAAGAGGCCTATTTTAGAGGCAAAGACCATGTCCTGAAATCCCATCCCAAGAGAATAAAGAATAAACCCAAATATGAAGTAAAATCCAAGATTGATTGTGGCCAGAAGGCCAAAAGAACGCCGTCAGTAGCCCCAAGCGATCAATCCAGCAAGGCAAAAAGTGATACGTCACCTGTTTACAAAAAACAGAAATCAGGCGAGCAAGCTGATGCAATCATAAAAAATGATGACAAAAACAGTGACGAACGACCTTCAATGACATTGAACGTCCCAACTGCGTCGTTAGCTGACAAGCCGGCAACCGATGTACCTCTGGAGGCAGGCGCTATGGCCCCGCCCCCTGTACCGAAAGAGACTCCTCCCTCAACTTCTGGGCTCCTGCTACAAGGAAACGCATCGAAGGGCGCTATCCCGAAGGATAATCAATTTAAAGTGCCCCTAAAGACTTTAAAATTTAAAGGAAACATCAAGAAAGTAAACCTGGACTTCGGCGGCGTCGAGACGAAAAATCGCTTCGAACCGCTCACCGACTCTGATAAAGAAACGGACATGGAAGTGTCAACTGAAAAAGATGTACCTATACTGCAACAAACTAGGCCTAGGCGAGTAATTCCCAGGCCTAAAGTTCCTTTAAAATCGAAGCCTACGCCGCCGCCACCGATTGTGATAAAAGGCGGTGTCAAGGATCATAGAGAATTTGCAGCGAGTCTAAGTGCCGCTAACATTCGCGACTATAAAGTCAAGTATACCAAAAATTCCATCATAGTTTGGTGTACAGAAATGAAAGATTGGGCCAACCTTAAACGTATCTTCGATACAGAAACGCTAGAATATCACTCTTATGCAGATAAATTAACGAAGACGCACGCATTTGTGCTCAGAGGACTCGAAGGCGGCATATTGCCGCAAGAAGTGCGAAATAGCTTAATTGACGAATACGACCTAAAAATAAAAGATGTTTTTCTGATGAAAAAGACGAGAACAACGATGTTCCTAGTCGTGACTGAAAGTAGCATCACCTTGAAGTATTTAAACCAGAACTGCAAATACCTAATGAACGTCTGCATAAACTGGGTCTACAGGACTAATGAGAGCCCATCACCCAGTGCAAACGATGTCAGGGGCATGGTCATGCCCTGACATATTGCAAACGCAATTGGCGATGCTCCAGGTGTGCAGGGGAGCATCAGATAACAGAATGCACAGCGGACACAGTAAAATGTGTCAACTGCAATGGGGAGCACCGGTCAATCGACCTAGAATGCCCGGTGTATCTCTTCAAGAAATCGCAGTTAACCCAACACAGATCTCAGCCCAACCAGAGACAGAGAAACTTTAAGCCTGCTCCGCCACCAGCGAGGCCAGCATGCAACCGACAGAAATGCGAAGCAGGGAGTTCGACAAGGCCTTCCCGCCCCTGAAGCCCCAGAAGCAGATGAGTGAACCTAATAGTGAACCAGTGCGCGATGGAAATCGGCTAGAAAGTGAGCCAGTGCGTGAAAGAAATCGACAAATTAGTCATGTAAGTACCGATAAATTCAGGCCGATGTCAGACAACTCCATTTTAAATTCATTTACGCAGCTACAAGCCATAACAGAAAAAATAAACTCATTAGTTAATTTAGATCAACTGCTATTAGCGTTAACCGAATTTTCAGAATGCCTTGAGGCTTGCAATGGCAATAAAACGGCAATTTTCAATGCTACACTTAACTTCTTTAGTAATAGCATTCATAATTACGATATTTAATTTCAAACATGAATCTTACTTAAATAAGGGGGAGGAGCCTCTCCCCTATATACGTATGCAAGCTTCATCTTTTGTAAATATTGTATATACGTTTTTGTTTGTGTTTGTCATTCTAAAGCAGGGTTTTTCTTGTTTTTCCCTGTATAACTCATAACAACCCAACTGAAGATCTAGAATATTGCAAGCAGACTTAGAGTCAACAATTCTTGAATACAGCTGAAAGGCAAGGCCTAAGTAGCTTGAAATCATCGGCCCGAATTTAACGAGTATATTAGGATTAGTTACTAGTCCCTTGCTGTGCAGGGTATAGACCGTGGACGGGTGAAGCTGTGTCTTCGTGTGAACCCGACGGGTAGACAGGTAGCTAGACTAGTATAAGTTAACATACATTGTAAATTTTGAAAAATAAATGAGATTGATTGATTGACTTTCTTCCCCTGTTCTTCCATTTTGAAACGCCTGTGTTGTCATTTATAACACCGTCCCAATCTCCTACTTTCATGGCTTTATCTTCTTTTAGGACAATTTTTGGAAAGAATTTTCTTGTTTGTCGAATAGTAGCGCAGTTGAATAACTTTTTATTCAGTAAAAGTTTCGCTAAAGGTATTGATGAAAAGAAATTGTCAAAAAATATACAATATCCAAAGCCTTCAATAGCTTGTGACAACTTGTTTATTACCCTTTCGCCCAGCTCTTGTCAGCGTTATCTTCAGCACCTTCATAAAGTGACATCCCTAAGCCTAAGCATCCTGTCACAGCACAGGCTATAACCCAAACCTTAAAACCCCTTTTTATTGATTTCATTGGCATGTACTGCTTTAGGCTACTGCGTCCTTTATATTTTACCATTGACTCGTCAATCGAAAGGTAACGCGATGGTTCAAAAAGCATCTTGAATCTTTTGGAGACGTAGTCTATGAATGGGCGAATTTTGTATAGCTTATCATAGCCATTTTCTCCTTTTTTTGGGCATGCTGTTGTTGTCATTCAAATATAAGAGTCGAGTTATTTTTAAAAATCTTTTCAATGGCATAACATTTTGAATACTAGAAAGCCTAAAGTTTTCATCCATACTCCAATAAAGGCGCATGCTGGGAAAGGAATGAAACCCCATTATTATAAGGATGCCTATGTAAGCCTTTAGCTCTGGTACGGTTAGGTTTAGGTCTTGTTTGTTTTGGATAGCACATAAAGTTAATTGATCAACAAGATATTGAAGAAAGATATTTGTTACCACATTCAAAAATATTGACATCGGACTAGAAACGTCAAACTTAGCAAATTTTGTGATGCCAAACGGCTTTTTAACTCATGAGGAGTTGTTGATGTTCTGCTCCAATCGGCCATATCTTTATCGCTACTTTGTTCATCACTCGAAGTACTGTCACGTCCTACGTTATCATCAATTGAAGCTGCTCTAAACCCATTTTCGTTATCACTTACTGTTTTATCCGGAATAACCACATCTTCAGCATCTTCTACTAGTTCTCCGCTGGGTACGGTATCAGTCACTAAAGAAGCTGAGCTTGTAGACAACAGTAGCGTGTCGTGGGTCGAAGGGCGAAGGGCAAAGGGGGCAAACGGGGAAAAGAGCGCCGCCGGAAAAATGTCGGGGTGCCACGCCCAATTTTCGCCCAAAAGTCATTAAAATCGTTAAAAAACAAAAAGGTCGTGGGGGTGACCAATATATTAAATATTCAAGAATCAGGTGAATAGGGAAACGAATAAAAAACATAAACATGACGATGAATGTTATTTACATTAAATCAAATAAAGGATT
>MU185203.1:0-35939 GCA_016904865.1 Pissodes strobi
TCAGTGTTCCCAATCTTGAAAACCAACCCATCAAAGTGAACATTTTGTCAGATATTTCTATACCGGCAATTCTTAGTGACAATAGTGAAGCTTTAAGCCAAAGATCCAAAGATTTTAAAGAAATGGTAAAAGGTATTGTTAAAAATAACATTTCTAAAAGGGTATTAAATCAACAGAGTAGCACACATTATAATAATTCCAATGAAATCTTGCTAGATTTAACTGCAGACAATGTTGCTTTAGAAGAAAATGTTGAAACGACAGCATTGGAAAATAATAATTCTGATCTAAATTTGGAAGAAAATATTGAAATCACAGCTTTAAATAATAATGATTTTGATTTAAATTTAGGAGAAAATATTGAAACGATAGCTTTGGAAAATAATAATTTTGATCTAAATTTAGAAGAACATATTGAAATCACACCTTTGGATAATAATTTTAATTTAAATTCATTTGAATATAACAATATTGTGGTGGAAAATAATTTAAACTGGGGAAAAAATAGTGAGAGTGAAATTCCATCACAAGTTTTAGATGATTTGACAACATTTAAAGATTTATTAGGAATTCCATCTGATAATGTGGAACTGCCACTAAATAGATCGTTTGATCCAACTTTAGCAGGACCTTCTTGTTCGCGAATCGATGAACAATCAAATAACATTGAAAATACTAATTTAAACATATCAGACAATAGATTTAGTGATAATGATGATGATATGATACCTTGTAGTCAAGAAAGTCCCGCAGTAAAAAGTTCTACCATTCTCAAATCTCTCTTATTAAATAACCAATCAAACTATTTCTCTTCAAAATCTACCTTAAGTAATTTATCAGTTTCCTGCGGGCAAAATATTCCTAATGGCTCTAACGATAACGATTTTGTAAGTTATGACCAACAGAAAAGTCCACTTCTAGCTTCTACTTCGTCACTAACAAATATTGCAGCAAATAATTTTAAATTTTCTATTGATAACTCTGAAAATACTGATGAATTCATTCCAGTTCAAAATTTTATGTTACGAAATGATCAGTTTAGCGACATTTCATGGAATAGTATGAATTCTCCACCTCCTTCTATTCAAAATTGTAATAATTGTAAACAAACCCAAACAGAACAATTTAACAATACAAAAGAGACGCAGACGGAACAAGATACGCAGACGATAGTTTTTCAAACAGACGATACATTTTTTAAAATTCAAAATAAACCATATGGCCTCGCAACACAGATGCAACAAACGAAACAAACACAGACAAATAATACATTTTCTAAAACAGACAAAACATTTTTTAATGTAAAAAATAAATCGTTTATTGTACAAAAGAAATTTAATTCAAAAAACAAAAAAATTATTTCAAAATTAAAAACTTTGGGCTATTCTTTAGATTCTGTGAAATATTTTAATAAAGAAGATCAGGAGAAGTGGAGTCGAATAAAAATCAGTTTTGATGAGTTGGTAAATGCCATCCCTTAACCATCCATCCATTCCCTTAATTCCTTTAATTTAAAGCAATGAATTTTAACAATGTTCATTATTTCACCTGTTGAATGTAAAGACAGCATTGGATTATAAACAATTTTGAGGAGTTGGTAAATTCCATCGATAACAATCTAAACCTTCCCAAAATCCCTTTATTTAAAACAATGAGTTTCAAACCTTTTCATCATTTCCCAGCCGAATGTAAAAGCAGCTTCACAAGAAGAGACATTTTTATTTTTAAGATTTTCAAAATGCAATTCCAATGTTTTATATGTAAACGAAACTTCAACCGCAAAGATAATCTTATGCGTCACATTCGACAAGTTTGTGGAAAGACAACAGAAATGGCATCCACTTCTACCAATGGTAAGATTTTTTGATATGTGCTATTTAATTTTTATTTTCGTGGTTTAAATGTGTAAACTGTAATTTTCTTCGTTCTAAGTTTTAATGTTTAAACTAACCTCTACTTCGTTTTTTTTTTCAGATGATAAATACTGCAAGGAATGTAAAAAAACTGTGAGGCGAAATATGTGGGCAAGTCATTTGAGAACAAACAGCCACAAAGACAATGCGATAATCAGAAGTAAAGATGGAATCCAAATTATTAAATCTGCGTTTCAAAAACGAATAATATCGTACAGGATTTCGGCAGATCAATTTGAAGTCAACATTAAAAGTTTTTTTAATACAATTTTGAATAAAATTGTAACTGTAATAGAAGCCGAATTAAAAAGGCTAATAACGCTAAAATTAAATTTGGAATTGTTTGGGTTATATTTCAATCCGACCAATGAGGAGTATGAAGTAAAATCGTTTAACACACCATTCCATATTATATGTAGCAGCACAACACTCTCATTGATCTTGGAAGACATGTTGCAAACCATAGACCGAAAATCTGATGAACTAGCAGAACGTGATTCAGGTAAACTATTTTCTTTTGTTGAAAATATTCTAAAAATATGGCCAATTTTAAAAAAATTATCATTTTAAAAATATTAATTTTTAAAATTGTATTTATTTTATTTTTTATTCTTTTCAGGATGGATACTAGTGAAAATTCTGCATTTGGAAGTGAACATCAACAAATATAATCCCCTTCGCGCGTCAGCACACATTCCATTACCTGAAGAAATAAGGATGAAGCATGCAGTTATAAATCCTAGGAACAACGATAACTGCTGCTTCGCGTGGTCCATTGTTGCAGCAATTCATCCTCCTACAGGACTGGCCTGTGAAGTTACATCATACCCACATTTCACAACACTGTTGAACGTAACAGGTATAAACTTTCCAGTTACTTTAAAAGACATTCCAAAATTTGAATCACAAAATGAAATTTCAATTAATGTGTATGGCCTCGAACAATTTGAAAAAGATTTTAAATTTGAATATCAAATAATTGGTCCCCTCCACTATACAAAAAATAAGAAAGTAGTTCATGTGAACTTGTTATTAATTAGTGATGATGATGGAAATTTTCATTACTCTTACATTTCCGATTTGTCTAAATTAATTTCAAAGCAAGTTTCTAATCATAATGGCAAAATACATCTTTGTGATGGTTGTTTACAATATTTTGGCACTAAAGAATACTTAGTTAGACACAACAATTTTGATTGTGATTTTGTTAGAATTAATTTACCATCAACAGAAATCAAAGCCGATAAATTTGGAAATAATTCTCCCGGAAATATTCTTAAATTTATTAACATTCAAAAACAGATGGAAGTTCCTTTCGTTGTATATGCTGACTTCGAATGTATTCTTAAGCCTCTATTAAATAATGATGATAATAATTTAGACATGGAAGTCGAATTAGATAATTCTGCATCATACACAATTAAAAAATGTGAACACCTTCCATATTCATTTGCTTATTATATTAAATGTTCCTTTGATGATAGTTTTTCCAAATTTGAACTATATAGAGGACCTAACAGTGCCCAAATCTTTATAAATTTTTTAGAGAGAGATATTTGTAATTTATACAGCAAATATCTTAAAGTTCATAAAAAAATGAATAAATTATCTGAATTAGATAAAATACATTTGAACTACACTAATGAGTGTCATATTTGTGACAAATATATTGATAATGATAAAGTTGCTGATCATTGTCATATCACTGGAAAATATAGAGGTCCTGCACATTCCATCTGTAATTTAAATTACAAACAACCAAATTTTATTCCTGTAATATTACATAATTTGAGGAATTATGATTCCCATTTGTTTATTAAGAATATATGTCAAAATAATGAACAATTATCTGTAATAGCTCAAAATAAAGAAAAATATATTTCATTTGAAAAACATATTGAAGTTGGCTCCTATTTCGATAAAAAATCAAATACCTTAAAAAAAAAATATTTTCATATTAGATTTATAGATTCATTTCAATTTTTACCATATTCTTTGGCAAATCTATCTGAAACGCTTGATGATCTTCAATGTAAAGAAGTATCAAAATACTTTAATGACAAAGAACAATTTAAATATATTCGTCAAAAAGGAGTTTTTCCATATAAATATATCGACAACTACTCGAAACTAGATGAGGTAAATTTGCCTGATAAGGAAAACTTTTATAATGATCTAACAGATGAACATATTTCCGAAAGAGAGTATGAGAGAGCCAACATTGTATTTAATTTGTTTCAATGCAATTCGATTGGCGAATATTCTGACATTTATTTAAAATCTGATGTGTTACTCCTTGCAGATGTTTTCGAAAATTTTAGAAAAACATGTATAAACACTTATAAATTAGATCCTGCTCATTATTACACTTTTCCCGGTTTAAGTTTTGATGCATGTTTACGTTACACTGGGGTAGAATTAGAATTGTTAACCGATCCTGATATGTTACATTTTTTTAAAAGTAATGTTCGTGGAGGAGTCAGTACCTGTATAAGTAGAAAATCTGAAGCAAATAATATATTTCTCTCAAATTATGATCCATCAGAACCAAGCAAATATATTTTGTATCTTGATGCAACAAACTTATACGGTTATGCAATGTCACAATATCTTCCAACAAATAATTTCATTTGGTTAAAAAACGATGAAATTGAAAATTTAAACATAATGAATATTTCTGACACTGCAGAATCAGGATATGTATTTGAAGTTGATTTAAAATATCCAAATATATTACATGATCAACATAATGAATTTCCATTCTGTCCTGAAAATTACAAACCTCCTAATTCAAAATGGTCAAAGTTAATTCCAAATTTAAATAATAAGGAAAAATATGTTCTTCATTATTCTTTATTGAAACAATGCATTGAAAATGGCATAGAGATAGTTAAAATATATAGAGTTTTAAAGTTTAATCAATCACCATGGCTAAAAAAATATATTGATTTAAACACCAAGTTAAGAAATGAATCTAAAAACAAATTTGAAAAAAGTACATATAAAGTAGCGAATAATAGCATTTATGGAAAAACAATGGAAAATGTTGACAAAAGGACTGATATTAGGTTGGTTACTGAATGGGCAAAAAACAGTAGAAAAGATGGCGCAGAAAATCTTATTGCAAAACCTTACTTCAAAGACTTAACCATATTTTCAGAAAATTTAGTTGCAGTTCAAATGCAAAAAGTTTTAGTTGAATATAATAAACCTATTTATGTGGGATTTTCCATATTGGATATATCAAAAACTTTAATGTATGATTTCTTTTACAATTTTCTTAAACCTTCATACGGTGAAAAAGTTAAACTCTTGTATACTGATACAGACTCCTTCATTTTAGAAATTCAAACCGAAAATGTTTATGATGACATAAAGGGTAATATAGATAGATTTGATACTTCAAATTATCAAATCGGCAATTGTCATAATATGCCAATTACTAAATCTGTGGTTGGAAAATTTAAAGATGAATATGCTGGTGAACCTATTGAAAGTTTTTATGGAACCGGAGCGAAAGCATATTGCATTAAAACAGAAAGTGGTTTGCTTAAAAGAGCAAAAGGGGTTAAAAAAAGTAGTATCAAAAATCAGTTAACATATATTCATTACAAAGATGTAGTTGAAAATAATTCAAAAATGTTTTGCACTATGTATACCTTTCGATCTCGTTTACATAATATGTTTACTGAATTGGTGAATAAATTAGCTCTAACTTCTTCAGACGACAAAAGATATAAAATTCCGGACAGCTTTGATACACTTTCATGGGGTCATCATGATATTCCTTTTTATCAATGGGCAGATGAGCATAAAGAATTATTATAAAACAATGTTCCCTCTCTTCTAAACCGATTTTTCAAGGTTGTTGGATTGTATTTAAGATAGGAAAAAGCTTTGTATTACTTAAAGGTAGCCTAACTACCAAAGCATGTGTTTAGAAAGTTGTGATAAAGAAATTGATAATATTTCATATAGAAGTTATGAAAAAAGACTTTCAACATTTAATAAATGGAAGGGTAAATTAAGGCCCGAAGTTTTAGCTCGTGCAGGTTTTTATTATTTGTTAATTGCTGATATTTGCAAATGTTTTTACTGTGGTGCTGAAATTTTTGAATGGACGATTGATGATTGTCCTATTGAAGAACATCATAGACTTCACAACAAGTGTGACTTAGCTGAATGTTTGTGGCTTTGTAAGATGAAGAAATGTGAAGACCAAGATGTTGTTATGACAAAATTTAATACAAACATTTTCTTTTTCTCGTTTATAATTTTGACTGTTGCGAATGTCATCATGGCATCCAAAATATTGTAATTGTTATGTTTTAAATTTCATTATCCCTTTTTTTTGCTATTTATAATTTGAATTATTGTAAATGTCATCATTCAGTCGATGATACTGTAATAGAGTTGTCTCTTCTTGTTTATTAGAATATAGAATTAAAATTTTAAGGTGTTTTAATCATGTCTCTTACCCCATATATTTTGTTATATTACATTACAAGAAATACTTTATATGTGCATATTCCATATAAAGTGACACATAGTTTAGTTTGTTTCAAAAATACATCGGATTATGAATTACCGCAATCATGTTATCATATGAGAATTGAAAAAATTAATAATAGCAGCCAAGCATTTTCCTTTAAAATGCAGCAGATGAACATTAATAGCAATTTCTTCAAAATTTTATATTATTATGTAAACAATACCATTTATGACACAAATTGGATCATCAAACGTAAAAATGATGAATGTTCCGAATTGATACATAGAGAAAACCCTATAAAATCAACAAATCTTACATATTTAAACAACACCCTTTTTAACGAGCAAGAAAATTCCAAGTGTTATATATCTTATATTATTAATGTAGTATTAACAGTAGGTTTACTTTCTCTCATAACAGTGTTAGGACTTATGTATTATAAATTCAAAACAGAATAATAAGAATACAATTAAAACGAACAACCTTAAAATTTCTGATAAAAGAGTGGGGATGATAACTGGTGGGGATCATATTATATCATCAAAGACTATCTCGAAACAGTTCAGTTTACCAGATCACACTTAATAATAAACATGTATACTAATTTCAGTAAAGTAAATGAGTATAGCACTAATACTAATAATGTGTTTAAGAAAGACGATTCATGTATAAAAATTAGTGAAAAACTTCTAAATTCTAAAGTGTATTATTTAAATAATTCTTCATCCAAGTTCATAGCTGTCGGGATAAGTTTAAGTGATTTTTCACCAAGAATTCTTATTGGAAGCAGAAACGGATTTTATGTGAGTCTAAATGAAGATGAATGGAAAGCTCTGTTGAAATACCAGGGAGTGATAGCTAATTATTTTTATTCTTCTAATTCAGATACACAATCGTTGATGTGTGGTAACATTACTTTAAGCTTTCATAAATATAATGATTGCCTCATCTTAAAAATTCAAAAATTGCATGGAAATTATGTTTATCTTTCATGCAGTTCTGTTGACACCTTATGGTCGCTCATTGAGATTGTGGATTATAGAATTCAAATAATTAACAAACAAGAATTTGAGAAGTATTTCAAATTGTTTCAAACTAGCCTTTGCACACAATCAAGAAACATTCTATCCGACATATATGAAGTGCTAAATCCAAATCAGAATGTCAACAGTGAAAATGTATGTGTGATGCTGGAAATGCTTTTGTTGTATCCGGAACAATTGGAAGAAAAATTAAAAAATAATCTTTCAACGAAGAAATATTATGAAGAAATCGGTCAATATTTGTGAAGATAAAAATAAACTATATTGGATGGTGGTGTGGTCCTTTGCTTACAGGCAAGCGCGAATATCTGAATATCAGAAATTTTATGCAGACAGACTTCGATTTGATAGAAGAATTGTGCAATGTCAAAATGTTTTGGACATATTTCTGAGTAAGGAACATAGGAACAAGATTTTTAATGAAAGGTTTAATGTTTAAATTTAAATTGATTTTTAATAAAATATTTCAATACTAACATTTGTTTTATTTGATAAAAAAAAATATATAAAAATTTTAATTAAAATACGTTTAAGGTACAACCATTAAATTATAATACATCTCTTTTAAGAATCCATGAATTGTGTGATTTATCCAATCCAAGCCATTTAACATATACTTTATTTCCTTTTTTTCTTAATACTTTTTCTACCAAATAGACATCTGGATGTTTAACATTCTGCAACTCTTCTCCATAAAACCCTCCTGCAATTTCTTGGTTCTTTTCATCTTGAAGCAAATATGTAGTAGGATTTGTAACTTTAACTTTTTTTATGCTAAATATTTCATTTGACCAATTCGGCGTGTAACTCTTGGAAAATGCTTCTCGCTGCTTGCTTATCCGCACATAATCACCAACCCTAAATTTTGGAAACTTTGGATCGATTGTTTTTGCACGAGTAAAAGATGATCTTAAAATGTCTTTTTCATTATTTTTGTTAACTTCAACTGGCTTTTTATTGATTGTCGAATGTTTTGTGTTATTATATTTCTGAACTATTTCATCTAAAATATCAATCCATTTGTACTTTCCACGCAAACTAAATTTTTTCCACATTAAATTTTTTATAGTTCTGTTCACTCTTTCCACTACACTGGCTTTTAAATTAGAATAAGTGTTATAATGATTTATGCTAAAATCAGTCATTAACTTTTGAAAATCTTTGTTAAAGAATTCTTTTCCCATATCAGTTTGAAGGTGTTTTGGAACATTTTCAACAGTTTCAAAAATTTTTCTCATAGCTTGAGTAACTTCTTTTCCTGATTTTGATTTAATTGGTTCTATCCAAACATATTTTGAGAATACATTAATTACTACCAAAATGTAACGATATCCTCTATTCAATTTCCAATAAGGTATCATTTCGACTAAATCAGCTTGCCATAAATCATTTAAACCTTTTACTATAACCCTCCGACGTTTGTAATATTTTCTGCTTGGCTTATGAAGTTCATTAACAATTTCTTCTTTAAAGTTAACAGTCATAGTTGTAAATTAAGAATGTTTATTGTTCTATTATAATTGGACATTTTATTACAAGTTCTCCATAAAACAAAGGCAAATATGTTATCGATTTTTTAGCGTTGTGGAAACTGATTATATCACCTAATATAATTTTGGTTTTCGTTCCATATTTTACTGCTTTACCGTTTATATGAAGAGCAACATCTTCTTTTGGATATTCAACTTTCTCTATATATCCCTCTTTGAATGGGAAAACATATGTATTTCTTCCATCTTGAAGTAATTCATATTGATTATTAATGGAATCCCATTTTCCGATAAAAGGTAAAACAATGTTATAATACAATTTTACTTTATTAATATCCACAATATTTAAGATCTCAGAAGATGAAGAAGAAGAAGAAGAAGGAGCATTTCTATATTCTAATAATTTATTTTGATCTTTGAAAAGTATGTGTGATCCGAATTTATCAATCGACATTTTACCTTCATGGACTATAACATAATAATTGTTTCTTTGCAATTAATTACCTTTTATACAATTATTTTTGCTTCTCGAAGTTCTTCCAATATTGATATAATCTCATTTTGGTGGCCCGTATGACCTGCCATTTGCGAAGAAACTAGTAATTTTAATCTTTCCACTAGTTCGTTTACATCATCATAATAGACATAATCAATTTTTTTATTTGATAAATTTAACAACGTTCCTCCTTTTGTAGATCTTGTTTTTGTTGTTCTCTGACGTGTTTGAGGTGGTCTTAATCTGCTTAGACTTGAAACGCTTGAAATGCTGGATGTAGTCGATTTGCTCGATTGTTTCAGTATTTTTTTTTCAATTAAATATGGTTTAATTATTGTTAGATATTTCGGATCGGTAGTTCCCTGTATCTGTTCATTAGCATCATAATTTCTTCTATAAGCGTTTGTTCTTTTTAAAATATCCATATAATTTTCAAGATCTTTTGATGTATAACCCTTTGGATCTTGGAAAAAAATGAGCTCATACAATCCGGGAGTTCCTTTGTAGGTTAAATTTTTAACTTTCAAATTTTCTTTTTCAAAATCAATTAAACTATCTCCAATTTTCCATTTTTCCGCTACAGGGTCATGAGTTAGACCGTGAGTGTTATCCACATCTCGTCTACCCTTAATTGCCAAATCAACAAATGTTCTTACGAGCGGATGAAATGCCTCAAGATATTCCTCATAAGCAGGAGTTCTAGTTAATTCAAGGATGTCTTGTCTAACTTCTTCGTCAGTTGGTTCGATTATAGTGGACTCGTTTGGACTAGAAGTACGCCCTCTTGCTTGAGATGTCATTGTAGAACTCAATCTGCGACTAGGGCTGGGTAAAAAAACATCATCATTATCACTATCATCATTCTTCTCATATATTTCTTCATCTTGCAAAAATGATGGTATTTCAGTGGGGAGATATTTTTTATATATGTTTGTCTGTCTTCTTGTTGGTTGTTGTTGTTTGATAGGTGAAAATTTAGAATGTTGAAGAGTTGAAAAGAACGAAGGTGAAGATATTTCCCGTTTTATTAATGGTTCCGATTTTATAGTTTTAATTAATTCCTGCAAAGGTTGAGTAATGGGCTTTAACTCTTTTTCTTGGCGAATTTTTGATTCTGCTATATCTGATTTTAGGGCTTGATATTTTCGCTTTACGGCTTTACGAGCTTTCACTAGTTCTTTTGCAATTTTCTCGTTCATGTTTATCGATATAGTTTAGATTATGAACTAATATTAACTTAATTGAAATGATGGTTATATATATTTTCTAAAATTTAATAAAGTTATCAAATCCCTTTCGATAACGACCAGATTTCATGTTGCAATCTTTATCAATAACTACAAAATCATAATCTGACCGCCAACAAATACCACATAAGTCTTTAAATTGTTGATAAGACATATCGGTATTTACATGATCATCATAAATATGTTTTAAATTTGTACCATCTTGTTTAAATATTATTAACAAATTGGTATTATCTCTAATTAATTGTTTAGGAACAGCTGAATATGTTTGGCTTAAATAAAAACAATCAGTATTTTTATGTCTACCGAAACAGAAGTAATCTCTCATAATATTCTGATCACAACAAACAATGTCATCAAATATGATTATAGAATTAGGTTTAATTTCATTCGGTGGTAATATATCTTCTTCACGAGATGATTCAAAATATCCTATTTCTTTAATTGAGTTTAATAGATTTCTTAAAAACTCGTATTTTGATTGATATAATGATTTTGAGTAAATATACACATTTCCAAATCTTAACCCATTTTCGGAAGTTAATAGGGCAATAATTACATTAGTTTTCCCACATCCAGAGGGTCCTACAACTATTGCTCTTTTACATGAACCTCCAAACAAGACACCATGCTTTCTAAAATTTATTATATCTAGATCATGATTTTTTATCGGTAAAGAAAACTGTTGCTTTTCGATCTGCATTAGATCAGTGTTGAGCAAGCTCTAACTGTTTCAATGAAGAAAGGAACTGTAAACTTCATATTATATATATAATGGGATATGTTACATCTAGCTCTATTAAAAGCTTAATGCTCGTGTTGAAAGGTGGTTCACTAAACAGTCTTATTAATAAACTACCTTTTGAATTACACATTCCATCATACAAATATTGTGGTCCAGGAACAAAACTTGTTAAACGTCTTGAGCGAGGAGATAAGAGTAAAAATCCTTTAGACGAAGCTTGCAAAGAACACGATATTGCTTATTATAAATTTCCCGACTTGAAGAATCGCAACAGGGCAGATCAGTTATTAGCGGAAAGAGCTTTTCAAAGATTTAAATCGAGTGACGCTTCTTTAGGCGAACGATTAGCCGCACTAGGAATAGCGGGTATTATGAAAACTAAGTCTAAGTTAGGTATGGGTATTCAAAAGAGAGGAAAAGGAATAAAAAAAGGCAAAGGAATAAAATTGAAAAAACGAAAAAGAACTACCAGGACTATCTCATTTCAGTCAGCGTTACGAAGGGCGAAAAGGGGGATATTGGGAAGAAAATACAAAAATTTACGAATTGCGGCTGAAGATGCTCTAGCATCTATCAGTAAAGGAAACGTAAAGGTAAAACAACCTGCTAAAAGAATTATCCCAATTCCAAAATTCGGTGGTTTGTTACCGCTAATTCCAATATTTGCAGGACTCTCTGCATTGGGAGCACTAAGTGGGGGAGCTGCAGGAATTGCTTCATCAATAAATGCGGTTAAAAGTGCAAAAAATAAACTTGAAGAACAAAAAAGACATAATAAGGCTATAGAGCAAATGTCAGTTGGTAAAGGTCTCTTTTTGCGACCTTATAAGCAAGGTTGTGGATTATATTTGAAACCCTATGCAAAAAACTGTTAAATATGCTACCTCGCAAACCACTTTCAAATTTTGAGTTAAAAAAATATGTGAGGCTTTTGAAAATCCCTAATTTTCGAGGAATATTTATGCGTAATAAACTACCAAAAGTTATAAATAAAGTTGAATGTGCTATTATTAATTTGGATGATCAATATGGTCCAGGAACTCATTGGACAGCTTATGTAAAGCACGGTAAACAAATTATTTATTTTGATAGTTTTGGAGGTTTAAGACCACCTGCAGAAATAATATCATACTTCTTTAGCGATGGTAGCAAAAATGACATCTTTTATAATCATGATTCCTATCAATCATATGATTCATCAATTTGTGGGCAACTTTGTCTACAATTTCTTTATATAAACATGTAATTATGAACTATTCTTTATTTTAAAGAGGTTGTGGGAACTGACATGTCATTTACAATAGCTCTTTCTGCACAAAGTAGTGAACTTTTTGCATCATTTAATCCACCAATTTACTTAGATGAAGACTCAGATTATGTTATAGGACTAACAAATTTTGAAACTTTTAATGCCATTCCCAACATTGATGAAACTAATAACAAACTGTATTACGGGAATTCAAACGATTATGTTGAAATACCTGCTGGTAGTTATGAAATAGGCGATATAAATAAATTTCTACAAAATATTTTTGATAAAAAAGGAATATCTTTTCACTTATATGCTAATCATAACACTCTACAATCTGAAATTAAATCTACGGCTGATATTACATTTAAAGATGGAACTATTGGAAAAATTTTAGGATTTAAAAACCAAACTATTAAAGGTGATGGAAAAAGTAAATTATCAGACAATCCAGCTGAAATTATAAAAGTTAATTCCTTATGTATAGATTGCAGTATTGCTGAAGGTTCCTATCTGAACGGAAGACCTGTCCATATTATACATCAATTTTTCCCAAACGTTTCTCCAGGATTTAAAATAATTGAAAGTCCTCAAAATATTATTTATTTTCCGGTAATAGTGAAAGCAATAGACAAAATTACTGTTAAAATATTAGATCAGAATCTCGATTTTGTTAATTTTCGAAAAGAAACTGTTTCACTAAGATTACATGTAAAAAAGCTAAATTTATAATGGTTATTTTTTATAATAGAAACGATATTCAATCAACAGCCAATATTCAACAAATTCAAAAAACATATAAAGCTAAACATAATAAAGTTAAGTTTAGTAGTCGAGTCAACGCTAATAGATTAACAAGTACAAACAAACAATTTCTCAAATCACTTGGACTTAAACTTTTGAAATGAGTATACTTAATGTTAGCGAAAAACTTTATATTGACAATTCTATTACTCACTCAGAGTTGCATTCTTATGAGCCATATTTGCCAACAAAATTAAGCAACAATGATGAAATACTAATTCCCGTTCATGAAATTGAAAAGTATACTCTTCCCTGCGAAAGTTTTCTTTACATAGAGGGAAAATTATCTAAAGCAGATGGAACAGTTTCTAAAACACTATCTCTTGTAAACAATGGGATAGCATTTCTCTTTAGAGAAATGAGATATCAGTTGAATGGGGTTACGATAGATTCTATAAGGGATGTTGGTTTAACATCCACTCTAAAAGGTTACCTCTCATATAATACAAATGAATCTGACAAATTAAAAAATGCAGGATGGTCACCAAAGATAGCAAATACATTAGTTGATGAAAAAACTGGTTCATTTAATGTTTGCATTCCTCTTAAAATGTTAATGGGTTTCTTTGAAGACTATAGGAAAGTTATATTAAACGCAAAACAGGAGCTAATAATTGTGCGAGATAACACTGACAATAATGCTATTATAACTACCGATCCAAGTGAAATACCAAAAATTACTCTTCACAAACTAACTTGGAATATACCACATATTTCAGTAGCAATCCCTCAAGAATTATCATTAACAAAAATTATTGATAAGGGAACAGATTTAGTTATTGCATTTAGAAGTTGGGAATTAGTTGAATATCCGGAACTGTTGAAAACATCCAGACACAATTGGCCTGTTAAGACATCTACTAGAGTTGAAACTCCTCGCCATGTTATAGTTGCGTTCCAACAGGAGAAGAGAGATTCGAAAATATCAAATATGAGTGAATTTAATGATATAAACTTGAGAAATATTAAAGTTTTTTTGAATTCTGAAAGATACCCCTATAATGATCTTCTCCTGGACATAAGTAATAATAAATATGCTATATTATATGAAATGTATTCCCAATTTCGATCTTCTTACTATGCAAAAACCGAAGAACCTTTATTTGACCCAAGCGATTTTAAATCAAAAGCTCCTATTGCTTATATAAATTGCTCACATCAAAAGGAATCTTTACAAGCTGGACCTGTAGTAATGAGAGTAGAATTTGAACTAAACAAAGATTTAGAAAAAGATACTTCAGCGTATTGTTTAATATTACATGATAAAGTTTTCACTTACAACCCACTCACTAAACTTGTTAAACAACTTTAATTTTCAAGTTGCTTTTAATATTACATTTCACCCCCACCCTCTTGAAGCACTACATTTATTTAACATTTGAACAAATATTTCTTAGTTGTATAAGATCATTTAAAGATAGAGCAACTCCAAGCAGGTTCTTAATATAGTTCATGAAGTAATGATCTTACAATATGTTCAAGAAATTAGACATTTTCATTAAAAATTTAGAAGAACTGAAAAAACGTATTGAATCATATTCCAATAAAAACTTTGTGTTTAAAAAATTTGCAACTTTAAAAATATGAGATTAGTTTTGGATATTCAAGCGTTCAAAGATGAAAAGAATAAATTTCTACCTAAAGAATTAGCTGCCTATGATGGAGAAAAAATTAGTCATTATGTTTTCAAGCAACCATTTTCTTTGAATTCTCTTTCTCCTGAAGCGCACAAGCAAGCTGTATGGTTAATGAAAAATCACCACTGCATTAATTGGAATATCGGTTATACTCCACTACACCACTTTTCAACAATTGTAAAAAAATTGACTGAACAAGCGCAATTTGTTTACGTTAAAGGAAACGAAAAAGCAGATTACCTAAGAAAATATTCCAGCAAACCAATAATTGAATTAGATGAACAACCAATTTTAATTGCTTCAACACCTAAATGTTTTTATCATTCAAAGTCACCATCTATGTGTGCGCTTTCAAATGTGTTTTATATTTATAATAATTTTTTTATGAATGAATAAAAAAAAATAATTTTATTTAACTTTGTTTTATTAAATACATTTCATTTCTCACATTTAAATTTCCTAATACACACATATATTCTTATAATATAATTTTAACATATTAAGTTCCAATACAAACTTTACTCTGTCTTTGTTCTTTAAGAACTCGCTACACACTTGTACACCTTTTTTACAAAACTCAGCATGTTGCATATAGTTCTCATACCACAGTATATCTTGAGCTTCAGCATCATTTCCCGCAAGCGCATAAAACCGCGAACAGGCTTCCGACATCAAAAAGTTTTCATAAAGTTCTAACACAAAGTTCTCCATATCTTACACAAATACTTCAAATTGAAGTTCTCCCAATTCTTCTTCTGCCAATTTTATCACATCTAATATAGTTGGATCTCCTATATATTTCTTCAAACTAACCACTTCAACAAAAAATCCCAATTGTTTCAGTTCAACTACAAACTGCAATACATTGAAATTTTCGAAGTATTGAGCACAAGCGGACGCACCTTTCGAATAATGTTCCGCAAACTCACAATAAAAGTCAACATATTCTGGTCTGCTATGCATAGCATTATAATAATTATCTGAAGTTAATTGGTTAAATTCTTCATGTAACTTTTTCACAGCCTCATCCATAACTGTTAATGTATATAACTAACAGCGACTAAATGATCGTAAGTATCAAAGTTTCTTATAAACAGAAAATTCCTTTTTATTATCACATTGATGTTCTGGGAATGATATAAACTAGTTCATTATCTTCTTCATTATTATCACCATCTAGAATAGTTTCAAAAATATCTACAATTGATTTAGTTTCTTTCACAATAGCTCTTTTTTGATTAGTATATTTTATATTAATGTAATCACAATGACTTCTACACAATGGACAAACATCCTTCGTTTTTAACCATTCTGTCAAGCAATCTAAACAAAATTTGTGTTCACACCAATTTGGTGTGCAAATGTTTTCTTTTTTTAAAAAACTAAAACAAATAGGGCATTCCTCTTTCAAATGCACTTCACTTTTTTTCTTTTTTGAACTAACTGTTTCCGAACTAACTATTTCTGAATTGACCCTCTTGAGTACTCGATTTCTTAATTTGAGTTCTTCCATTGAAAACTAAACTGTGAAGTGAAGAAACATACAGAACTGCTGGTTTTATTATGTATATTTAAGAGGGGAGGGGAAAAGTCAGGGTCAGGGGCAAGGTCAACATATATGTAGATAAGGATGGGAAATGTATTAATTACATGATGAGAAAGACTCCTCAGTAAGCAAAAGAGAGAGAGCCCTCACGGAGGATAAGGTAATTACCTCCTCCGTGAGGACTCACTCTCGTTAACACACTACTGGTGTATAAGTACTGGGCTTACATTAAATGTCCATAAATGTAAATTTATTAAATTCTCTAAAACAAACTATTCTAGGCAAAATGATTACCTTATTGAAGGTGTGTTAATAGAAAAAGTCAATTTAATAAGAGACCTGGGAGCCTGGGACACTTTTTTGACTGCAAGTTACATTTGCTCAGCACATTGCAATAATTGCTGGAACAAAGCTCTTTACTCGGCTTTATAAAAAGGAATACAAAGTATTAAAAATACTCTATATATCTTTAGTGAGAACACAGCGAGAAAATTGCAGTAATGATTGCGCCCCTTGTTTCAATGTACATATTGATAAATTACATTCGGTCTAGAGAAAATGTTTTGGTACCTATGTGGCTTTTAAGTGCAATTCAAAAGTTAAGCTGTGCAACTCTGGAAGGGGAAATTGGTCTCGACTTTAAGCAAATGTCGAGAATGTAAAGACATATTGTTTACACATAGAGCTTTGCATAAATTGGTTATGTATTTATTTTTTATTTATTTATTTTTTTTTACTGATAAACATCATTTATTTAGCAATACAATCCATTCGTAGCATTGGTACCAGAGTTTGATTTATATATTATATTACAATGACAATCCGGCCATTAAAACAGGTACTCAATTAAGGTATCAAGCTTCATTTTAAGTTTCTTAATAAATTTGTTGTATGATATTTCTTGTGTTATTTCAATAAACAGATTGTTAAATTTATTTTATTTATTTATTTATGCAATACATACGGGATCACCCCATTACAATTTAAGATACATACAACATTATATCTATGACTAACTTTATAAAACAGTAAATTTAGAACCTAAGAACAGGTAACAGTTATTACAAATATCAACATCTTAAACAAGTTATGCTAGTCTGCTTAATATTTTATACTTAAAACAACTAAAAGACAAAACAAATGGGTCAATATCACTGTGTTCATTCAGAAATCTCATTGCTCTGCTCACTGAGGAGTTGCCGCCGTAGTTGGTTCCATGAAAATCAATGAGAAACGGATCTGTATGTCTTAAAGATCTCCCGGGAACCCTAAAGGTGACGAGCTCTAACAATGCAGGGTAGACAATTAAACCGTTTACGATTTTAAAAAGAAAACACAAATCAGATGAGCACCTTCTATCACTAAGTGTAGCCATGTTAAGAATGCTCCGAAAAGGAGCATAATCATGGTTCAAAATTGGAATATTATATCGGAATGATACTTGATGTAAAAATTTGTTCTGGACTCTATCCAGCCTAACTCTATGAACAATCATGAAATGGCGACCAAACTATAGCTGCATACTCCAATACAGATCTATCCAGAGTACAATATACAAGCCTATATCCACCAACTGACATGCATGAGGTGTTTCTATAAATAAAACCTAGTGCCTTTAGGGCTCTGGATGTAACCGAATTTATGTGTTCTACAAAATTAATCTGTTCAACAAATAAAACACCCAGATCCCTAACTTTTTGCCTCAGCTGCATTTCCTGGTTCTCATAAAAAAAATATATAGTGACATTTAGATACATTAAGGCCTAATGAGTTCAAATTAGCCCACACTGCAAACCTATTCAAGTCCTCCTGAAGGTACCATATGTCAATCGGATCACTTATTATATTGTAAATTTTGACATCATCAGCAAACATCAAAAATTTCGACTTCTGGACATAATTAAAAATGTCGTTAACAAACAAATTAAAAAGAAGGGGAGCTATATAAGCTCCTTGCGGTACCCCAGAAGTGGACGTAAATTTTCCAGAGACAAAACTAGAAATTTTTACCCTCATAGATCGATCTTCCAAATAGCTTTTTAACCATTTAATAGTATTGTCCCTAAAACCCGTCGCTTTTAATTTTGCCAAAAGAAAACCATGATCGGTCCTGTCAAAGGCCTTGGAGAAATCAGTGTAAATCGAGTCTACCTGATAGCTTTTCTCCAAAGCCCTCAAAACATCCGACTGGTAGATCAACAAGTTTGTCACCGTAGACCTCCCCCTAACAAAACCATGCTGTTCGCTTATTATTATCTCTTTACACATAAAACTAAACTGATCATATATGAGGGACTCAAAAAGCTTAGGCATGCTTGACTGGTTGCATACACTTCTGTAATTCTGTATGTCCTGTCTATTGCCAGACTTAAAAATAGGAACCAGGAAACCACTCTTCCAAAGGACAGGAAATTCACAAAGATTAATTGACATAACCTAGTTATGGGCAATGTAAGAGTGTAAACACAACGCTTCAGAAAGTAGTTAGGTATATCATCAGGCCCGGACGAGAGCATATCCTGCAGATTACAAATGCCATCAAACACTTCGGATAAATTAAACTCACTCAACAATACGTCTCCAGTTTTTTGAAGTCTGTAAGTTGAGACCAGAACGTTGCTCTTAACATATACTGTAGTAAAAAACTCAGCAAATATATCAGCTATTTCCTGCCCACCACTCACAGACCTGTTACAATTCGCGAATCCAGCTACCGTTGGGGGCGCTGGCGTTTGTAAACAAACATGGTGGAAAGCGAGTAACACCTTTGTGTTTTGTGTTTATTTCTAATGTGAGATTTGCCGATTGTGTGTCGTTTTAGATTTTTGTGTGAATTTTACAGTGATTTTAGGTGAAAATATCGTAGTTTGGTGTCATATTTAATTAATATTGGCAAATAGTACACGGTATTTCAGAGTATTTCTATTTTAAATATATGATACATGAAGTATTATGTGAAAATAAACTCTAGTGAAAATAAATATATTGTTCGAGTATAAAATAGTTTTAATCATAGTATATTGTACTTATATGCAGTGCTAGCTAATAAATAAAACTATTTCTTTGATTAGTTAATTCATTTAGTACGATTTAAAAATACACAGTACCTATCCAATAAACTGCATGCAAACACAATATATAGGTAAAAAGGTCACCAAAATTTGATAGGGCCAGGCTTTTAAATAGAATTTTCTTTCTTCACTATAAAAAATAACCTATGGTTAAAGGCAATGTTGAATATGAAACCTATGTTCCAGATAAATACTTAAAAAGCAATAATTCCGCTCTAAAAGTGAGTCTCTGCCAAACCTTGCCTACATATTTTTCCTGTAATTGAACATTGTCTACTATATAATATTATTGTCATTGCTGTAAACATCCAATATACAAACGTTCCAAAATAAAGAACTAGAAGTCCAACTGGTGTTAAAGATAATTAGCAATTTAGTTAAGTTATAGAATACTACTAACCAGTTGGAAACTATGGGATTATTTGCTGCTTACCTCATATATTGCATAAAGGAGTACCAAATCTCAGCTAGCGAAGACCAAAATACAGAAAGGATATAAAAATGTATGGGAAGCTTACTGTCATATCATTATCATATTCATTTTCTAAGCCAATAAATAAAATATACGCGAAGTAAGAACATATATTTATTTTCTAAGACAGAAACATTAAAAATCAATACTGACAACACAAAATTTATTTGTATTAAACAGAAAAATAAACCAGTTCAAGACTTTAATATTACTGTAAATGAAGTGAAAATTGAAGAAGTACAGCAAATAAAATATTTAGAACTCATAATTGATAACTTAAGCTGGCCTGGACATATTGGGTATATTATATCTAAAACATTACCAATGCTACCTATGATATACAAATGCAGAAATTATCTGTCTTTTAAAACCAAACACAATATTTATGATACCGTGTTCCTTTTACATCTTAGATATTTATTACCAATTTGGGGAACTTGCTGTAAGTCTAATCTTAAATTATAATGTATTTGTAAAACAACTTAAGTGGTATCTAAATATTAGTTAGAATCTCTCTGACACAAAAGTTGTAATTAGTATTCTCGAGGCCAGAGCTTTAGAGCACTGATTAGAGAATTATGTATTTATTGTATTGTAATATTGAGTTGCATTAAATAAATGTTTCCAATTATTCAAATTAAATCTAATAAAAACAACCATTTATTTTTCACTAAACTTACTTTATAATGAAAAGCAAAAAAAAAACTAAGAATACCTATCTAAAATTTGTTATTCGAGAGCACTGGAGTTTGCAAATTTACCATTCCGCAGATAATTAACATAATGTCATCAAAAACTTGTATTAAACTATTCGGCAAGGGAGTATTTAAAATGTTAAAGATTCGCATTGTTTGATTGACTCTTTCGATATGTACCCTGGATTTTGAAATTAAAATATTTTCCTTTGATTCGTCCTCTGTAAATTGCTTCTTTTTTTTATACATCTCTTCTTCAACTCCTGCTGCATTTGTTAGTTTAACTTTAAGACCACTATTTTGGCTCGGGAAATAGTGGAAATGACTGTTTTTGTCCTTTCCTTTTCTGGAATGGCAATCGTAAATACAACAATTTGTTTTATGCTTCGTTTTCGAACCAAAAGCCATTGTTTTATGTTTGTAGTCACAAAGATATACACTTTTCTCTCCAGTAAACATCCAAAAGCAACTATAAAATGAAAAACACGAATACACGAGTCTATAAATGCTTTGAAAGACACGATTTCGACGAAAATCACATGTAAAATGGCCAATCAGGCCAAATGCCGGTCGATGATTACTCGCTTTCTAGGTTCAAATTTTTTCCGCATAGAGGGCGCATTGATTTCTGGAGTTGCCAATAGTACATTTTATCAGGTAGATCACTTGAGTGGGACTTACCATTCACATAGTTCCAGAAACCACGCGGATTTCTATTCAGGTTCTCCTCAATTCTCTGAATATGCAAATGATGACACCTCTCCCATAATAAGCTACATAGAGATCTTAAATTTGAGAAACATTCATATATATGTTGTGATTAAGTCACCCTAAACGCAGTATGTGCTGCCTTTCTTTCAATAATTGCATTCTTCAGCTCTGGGCTAAACCAATGAGGAAAATTGGTACTGACTTTATGCTTAAGAGGGACAAACATTTCAATCCCATGGAACAAAATTGAGTAAAAATTTAACAGAGCTTCATGAACATTTACCAAGTCATTGTGAGGCTTCATTAATAGAGTTTCTTAATGCTATATTGGTTCTACCTGGCACTATTTAGCCTGATATTGTCATTTCTTAAGTGATATGCGTGTATGTCATTTGAATAAAATATGGTGTAATTTGATTTTTGTAGCTTCTTATCAATTTTAATAATTAGTTGTGCTGCTCACGAATCTGGCCAATTGATGAACTCTGAGGTTTTAGATAAATTACAAATGAATGTACCTCCTAGACCAGTAGGTTTATAACAAATGCAAATAAAATTAAAGATGATATATTCGCAATATCAAATAATGCACTAAACATCATTTAAGTAAAAAAGTACTTCTAACATTGTCAATGTAGTTCATTATATTGAACAGCATTGAAACAGGTTTTTCTGTTTTTTTTTTCTTTAGTTTAATTTTTAAGAATGTTATTACTGAAAATTTGACAGTGTGTGGTGTGATGTACATGGTAAATTGATTCTCTACATTTCCTAGTATAACAATTTTGTTAAAGTGGGCTTGCCTGCAAATATTTGAAATAAAGAAATAAAATAAATGAATTAATTCAGAGTACACTGCCATAGGTGGCAGGTAAGCTACTCCCGCTATTAGATTTATTATTATGTTCATCACAATTAGTTACTTCCAGTTAAATATTTGGTATTTTTTATCACATTTCTAGAAGTAAAATCTCAAGCCATTGAGATGACCGTCCATAGATTCCTATTCTAAAATTTAAATCTTTCAGTGCCAAATCTTAAATGAGAAACCACAGAACCCACAATTTTAGAAGCCAACAGGGCTCTGTACACTACAAATCAAAGACTGCTGTTTGACTTGGGAATATCTAGTCTATTGCCATAAGTAATTTGCATTGTTAGTGAACAACTATGGCAGTTTTAGTTAATTTCTGGAATTTCTGAGATGTGAATTGTGAGTGTGAAGTGTGGTTTGTAGACGGTCATAAATTATATCTTATTAGAGGTAGGTAGTTTCAATTAAATTAGTAGGTATTTTGATATACATAAATATACTTATTATAAATTTTACCTTTTATAACTGCAGAACCAACATCGAGAAACTTACATTTCAAAATTGAATTATAATAACTTTTCAACTAACCAGTATATTGTTTGGAATCGTTTTATTCAAGCTGATTCAGGGCCTTGAAACTGAAACAAATTCGAATTCGAAATCAGAAAATATGGTATGTTTAAAGATACATTTTAAGTGAATGAAAATACTAACTAAAGTAACGAGAACGAGAGTACGTAACGGACACAGTAGCGCCGTCACAAGAAAAGATCCAAACAGACCGCTGTCTGAAGACGCTGGTAACGGATACATCCTAAATTTCTGATATTAGCTGAACCATTGTTTTTAAAAGACAATGGCTGAACCTTTCAGCTTTCAGTATTAAACAGTAAATCAATTACTGTTATGATAATGCCACTTGATAAGCTGTTTCCCTGCATATTTCAATAGTTTTAATTAAAAATGCTTTTAAACTATTAATGCATATTAAACCTTGAATCCTCGATGTCCGTGATCTGTGTGAAAAATGTTGAATAGGCCACCAACTGTACATATAGAGACATGACAAAAGACATAACTTAAACAGCTGATTTCACTCAAAAACTGAGATGTAAACATCAAAATCAAAAGTATTTGTATTTGTTTTATTGAATTAGTAAGTTTGGCATTTTTTTATTGTGTGTGAATACTAATTTAGCAAAAAATGGCAACCCAAGAAAGACTACATAAATCATTGGAAGCATTGAAAACTTTGTTGCAGAACCAACCTCCCGATCAAGCCAGGTATGAATGAACATACTTAAAAATTAATTGTAGATATTATTACTTTGTTCATATACAATTATCTGTCTGTTTTCCAGGAAGAAAGAAAAGATCCATCACTGCTATATTGTCTCTGAAGCTTTTTCAAACCCTACCATAAAGGTTTCTAAAAATTTTCAATTTCTTCTGGGGGTTACTATTGAGACATTTTTGAAATTGTGCGATGATAGTGATGCTGACATTCGAATGACTAGTGATGAGTGTTTAAACAGGATTATTCGAGTAAGTTCTCATCAATGTGAGCCAAATAGGTAGATTGAATGTGTTTATTAAGAAATACTAGTTAATATTCTCTATAGGAACTAATAAGAGGGCATTCTCATACTTCTAAAGGTGGTTGACACAGCAAACTTCTTGTCAAATAAGTTGGATCAAGTTTGCTGTGAACAAATTTGAGAATGTAAAACAGCAAATTGAAATCAAAGAAATACAAGAGTGGTTTGTCAAATTTGTTTGAAAAATTAGAACATATCCTATTTTTTGTCAAATATTTGATCAAACTTTTGCAGTAGCACCAACCTACGCAGTACACAAAAGCACAACTGCAGCAATTATTGCTACAGTGGCAATTCATTTTTAGTAATGGTTTTCTTACTCCTCATTTTCACAAACAAAGAGACTCACAACAAAGTTAACAGAAACAAGTGTTAAAGTAAGGTAAGGATAAAGAATAATGCACATCTGCAATATCAAAGAATCAACTGGCAGCCCTGTCATTTGTGTGAAATACTTAAATTGGTCAAATAGGTATTTTGTAACTTACACTTCAAATAAATTGAACCAAACATTTGATCAAACTCTTTTGTCAAAGAAATTGTCTGAGGTAAAACCATCATAAGTAATCTTAATTAGTTAAAATTTTACATCCATGAAAAATCTTCTCCTTGGAAGTAAAGCAATCACAAGGATCACTGGTTAAATAAGAATAAATTATAAAGAAATAATAATAAAAGAAAATTAAACATTAGATAACTTAATGGTGCAGTAATAGATTTAGATATTTGATAAACAATACCAACAAAAAAAGCATGGAATGTAGGAAGTATTACTAGTAGAACAAAATACCCCACATATCCCATAGCAATATGGTAAAAATTTATAAAATAATAAATAAAACATCAAATTTTAAATGTAAAACACACACACAATGGTTTTGAGAAAAGTATTAACATGTCAAATTACTTCATTAAGTATTTTAATATTAATAACATAGTAATTTAAATGGAAAGAAAAATTGACATACAGCGAAATTGGCAAAAATCTAAAACTTTACCTCTGAACAAATGTTCTGTTATTATTCTATTATTTCATTCAATATATTTCGTGTTTGATTGTCAATTTGAATTAGCAGTTTTAACAGTTAGCAGTTTCAACCAATACAGATCATACACTGAGCGATTTTCACTTAATTTAATTTAAGGGAATAAAAGTGGACTATATTTTAAATTATGTCACCTGTCCATGTATTGAACATTTTAAATCAAGTTATGTTATTTCTTTAATTTAAATCTTACAAGTTCAGTCATTAACAAATATGTAGAGCTACAATATTTTAATATAGTAGTATTCATATTTTTAAACAGGCTGTTAGTGATGGGCATATAGGAAAAATACAAATAGAGTTACACAAAGTTATAAAAAAGAATGAGTCTCCTAGATCGTTAAGAGCTGCGTTGGTGAGATTTTCTCAATTAGCACATCATATAAGGCCTCACAAAGGAAAGCCTTATGTAGCTAATCTTTTCCCGAGTATTATAAGAATTGCCGACAGGACTGAAGAGGCAGTTCATGAGACACTGGCAGTACATTTGCCCAAAATACTAAAAGCATTGGGCATTTTTGCACCTGATTCTGATATTAAGGTAAGTTTTTATGTTACAAATATTAAGGCAATAACTAGATAAAAGAACAGGTATTCTATATTGGTTTTTTGATATTTCTCACTTAGATTCAAAGAACATTATAACTCAGAAATAATTTCGGACTAAAAATAATCATAAATATTTATCTAGTTTGGGGCCGCTCTTCGCGATTAGGCTCTCTCGGTGTGTTTTGCATTTATGTATCGGTACTTAGATTGTTACTACGTTCAACTTAAAAATAAAAATGTCAGACATAATCTGCATTTACTGTAAAATTCCATTCAAATAAAAGCTAAGGCTTCTTGTGTTGTTTTTTATTTTTCACATTAATTTTCAATCATTGATGTTGGTTTTTATGTAGCTTTTTGTGATGTGTATTTTAAATTGTGCTAATTTCAGGTTTGTAGTAAATTATTGTAATCAGTGTGCTTCAAGTATTTTTTCTTTGCTTCTATTTTAATTGCAGTGAAACCAAGGGCTTCTAAAATTAATCCAATATGGAAGCAGGCATTTATTTTTATTTAATAAGTTATGAGCAATTACTTTATTATTTTGGTAACAAGTGTATTTGTGATAATTATTAAATGCATGCTGACATGATTTTTTATGTTAATTTTAGTGTATAACCTATACATACGGCATCCAATGTGTAAAGAAGTCTGGAGACGACGAAAAACGTTTTGATTTAATTTTTTTCACATAGGCCATGGATTAAAAAAAATATATTTTTATAGGAGTTGTATGTCTTTAAATTAAGACATGGAATTGCAAATTGTATTGTTTCGTTAGAAACGCTTTGATGTGTGAGCATTTCGCTGGTAATAGCCAAATAAATAACCATAATAGAGATAATACAACATGTAGGAAAAATATGTAACATGTATTTTGAGTACAAAACATAGAAATAATCAAAAGCCAAACCCTATAATATATGTTGTGTGAAACAATTTTAAGAATTTTGTTTAAGAACAAGTATACCTACTTCCGGTTGAACCGGAAGTTGGTACGTTAAAATGCAGCCAGTGTTTGTGGCTGCCGAAAATGCCATAAAGCAATTGTACAAGGTAACACGTTTGAGGATCTATAATTTACATAGAAACTGAGAAAGAGATTGAGTAAGTGTGGGAGAGAAAGAGAGAGTGAGAGATAGTGAAAGAGATAGAGAAATATATATGTACACCACCAATAATAATATTTAAAAATTAAATTACATTGTCAAAGTAAAATAAACAAGACAAAATAAAAATATGAAAAATTTAAAAGTACAATACAAATTGAAGAAGTTATAAAATAGCAACATCAAGAAATAGCGATATGAAAAGCAAGTCTAACAACCCCGGGTTCCCCAAATTTTGTCTAGGAGACCTTCTTTGGCCAGGAAGCGTTCATAATTAAAACTTTTCCAAATCCAGCGAATTAATATGAAAGAAAAAAGATATGACCATATAAGGTCCGAAGATTGCTTGAACTTCGAACACACGTGTGAACTAAAAAGCCAAAGCTCGGCATGGAAAAATTTCGAATTCTTTGGGAGCTGGGAAGATCAAACCAGTTACAACTGGAAATGTGTTTTCGTCGAAAATTGGAGGCAATTGTGTAGCCTCACAAGTGAACTTGTGCAAGTGTCCCGATTCTTGATTTTTCTGGGGGACAAAATGCGTCAAAAAGCTGCTATAAAAGCGTGAAATTATCGGAGAAAATTCTGTCTTAACCTAAACAACAGTTGCAGTGGGTCGTAATGCCCAAATCCAAATTTTAATAAGAAATATCATTTGCAGTGGGGTCGTGATGCAGAAAAATAATTAGAAAAGTTTTAAAAATTAAATTCTTAATAGTCGGTACTATGGTCTTAGTTGTGACCAAACCGAATTTATTGTCTCAGAGTTTAGAGGCTATTGAAAATAACTAAGTAATTTCGCAAAAATTCAAAGCAACGGTTCGAAAATTAACATAAAGCAATGCAGGGGTGAAAGTCGTCAATCAAGAAAGGAACTGATGGTCTCCAAAAGCATTTAAGGCTACAGTAGCAGGTTCCGGGTCTAGCTTTAAAATTTTAAGATGATAATAATGCTTAGGGTACTTGTATATGTGTGAATATTGTTTGTTGTATGTACTCGATAATTTAGTGCTTATCCCGTTAAATTAATCAGTGCTAATTGCACCCTGTACTATTGCTGCACTAGAAAAAATTGGTCGAGTATGTTTCTGAATATTATGATTATCCCATTAAAATCAACAAAAGCTCTAATCAACCTGCATTTTATTTAATTAGACATTGTAAAGTTTATTTTGACCGTAAGCCACAAAAGAATTACCTTTAGGAATTGGAGGAATGCAAGTTAATTACTGCGATGCAATATTGTTAATTGATTTATTTTAGTACTAATCCATAATTGCTTGACTGGCTCGTTTTACCATTCATTCTATCAGATAAAATATGATATTCTAGGGAAGCTGATACACTAAAAAAACTTCACAGTGCCTAAATAATAATTCCAGTGTAATTTTCTTTTGCGATGCAAAAACTAATTGTCTGGCGCTGTAGATATTAAAAAGAAGACAAGTGAATAAATTTAGCCACTATTAAAATGCTCCCTTTCAATTGTGTGTTCCCTTAAAAGATTCGCAATTTCAAATATTGTTTTGTTAATTTTAAAATGAAACTGATGTGGCTTACATTCATGTAATTAAATTTAATATACCTGAAAATAGAATTAAGTACTGGTAAGAGGCATAAAGTGGTTTTCAACTAGGTAGCGAAATATGGGTGGTTGCCCAAGTGTATAGGTGAATTATTTTACGACGAAATAGGGTGTCAACACACACACTGGTACTGCGAACCCGGTTACAGATAATGAACAGGAGGTGAAGAAGAGGCCGAATACACAGTAAGTAAAGGAATAGGGTAAATCGGCGTTCATTACATCATCTAGGCACTATGAAATTATCTTTAAATCTTATCCCATGATCATGAACATCCGAATGAATATGAAAGTAATTTATTTGCTTCAAGGTGGTAGACAATAATGAAGCGTATGCGTATGTTTTGGACTTGCATTGTTTTATTTGTAATAAAATCAGAGACAACAATATAAAATCACGTTTCGACTGGTGTGTATCTCCAGTGGTCATCAGGTGAATATTGTTACAATAATTGTATGTGTCACTTATGGTTATGGGTTATAATCAACTCTAATTAACGTCCTACAACGGTTCCCATTATACCCCGTTTAAAAGTTCTACTGGCAAAAGTGCTACCACACTGTTTGTATTGTGTACAATTTCTATTTAGGTGTTGTAGTTCTGCTTCAATTGTTGTTTAGCTTTTATTACCAAACTACTCTGTTATATACTTTTACGTTACAGGCGTTGCTTAAGGCTTTCCTTCAGAATGTTATCAAACCATCTGCGACTATCAGAAGAACTTCATCAAGTTGTATCTTGTCAATATGTATGCATTCTCGGAGGCCTTATGTTTTTGTGGCATATTGTATAAATTATCTTTTAGGTGAGTTAAATAACACTTCACAAAGTAAGGAAAATATTGTAACTGATTTATCAAATTAGATATTTGCTTTTAAAAAGCATATATGTAACGTTTATCCATCATCTTGAAATATAACATAATTACTTTTAGATACATTTAAGCTTAAAACTAAACGAATATACACTTACTTAGGGCCTTAGGGCTTTTAAATTCAATGTTTTGTTTAGCTGCCATGCTGGTGTTATGATAAAGCAGTGAGTGTCTTGAATCTGTCATAAACTCTATTATGATAAATTTAGCATTTACACAATACATTCAAAACCGTTGTTATTTTTGTAAATCGTATAATTACTGACGAGAATTTGAGGTAGAATTTTTAGAGTTCTATAGTGTCCAATAATATATGGAGATTGTTTTCAGATGATATTTAAAAGGATTTTAGGTTGAAGACTAATGGTGTTCATTTTAATTTTTTATTTCTTTTTTGCAAATAACAAATATTTATTCCGGCAAATAACTAAATTTTTTGCTTTTTAAATTAAAATAAAAGACCTGCGCTTTATATCCCGCGTTTTTATAGGAGACACCAGAAAGTGTTAAATAACTAAACCAGTTACGGATGACTATGATCTGATATGGAGCAAGACTTGCACTAAATGTTGTTTATAGACTGTGGAATGGCCGTATCTCATGTTTGCAAGCCTTTTTCGGGTGACCAAAATGTTTTGCAAAAATTTAATTTTCAGCTTGTCGCAATCACATTAACACTTATAAACTTAGCCAAATCATAGAGGGATCATCAAGGACAACTGACACCTCTTCCTCAATTACAGACATTATGTGCATGAGCAGTTCTTACGATTTTACGGGATGACGGTTTTGCATATCTCTCAGGTGATAAACCAATTGGAACTACCATTACTTTTAGGACTCTTCCTATTTTAGTCATAGTACTCTCTGATTTGATTCTACTAGAATGTTCTATTGCTCAAACATTAACCTAAAATAGGAGTTTCTGAATAAGGCGTTATTTGATACATTAATATGCCCCACTAAAAACCACATTATTTAAACACAGGCCTAAACTTTACAACCACATCCACCATAAAAGAAATGACGCACTTGAAGGAGAACGGGCTTATATTATATTACAATAAAACTAAACCACCCTTCGATCTGGCTCACTACAAAGATCTGAGAAATTAGTTCCCCATGACAGTTGGAAGTGGGAAGAATGTCTATATGAAATCTCAATTTGAAAAAAAAATAAGGAGAATCTTCGGAAACTTTGGTAATGCTTTGAAGATTGGAATACGCATGCAAGATGCCAGATCGGAGCGGATTCGGAGCCTACGACTATAAATGAGCTCTTGACGAGAGCTGAGGCACGGTGGCGGTGTGATGACAATTTTTCGCCACACTTAATTATCTTTTTTCTTAGCGTTTGGGCTAATGATGAGTTGTAAATGGCGTTGAACAGGTTATCTTCTTAGGCATATGATAGTGATGGACTAAATCACAGGATGGCTGAAGATGTGTTTTGGCAACTGAAAAAAGGTCATTATACATATATACAATTATTATTCCATTGAAAATGGTGTGTTTCTTTTCAACTGTAAACAGGCGATTGTAGGACTTCCGTTTCGAAGGTATCATTAGCAATTTATTCAAGGACTTGAGACCTATCAACATAATTCCAACCTTGAAGAAGGTCTTGGAAAACTCTTATATGACTATATTTCAGTGTTCTTTCATGAACACAATATGCGTTCTTTACAGTCAGGGTTGAACATAGCACCACTACTGGTACAGCTTTCCTGAAAATAGAAAGTGACCTGACCCGTTATAATTGACCATTATTATTGGTGTTACTGGACTATAGTAAAACATTTGACATAGTTGAGCATCTGACATAGTTGAGCATCAGATGCTGATAGCCAAATTCATTTTTATAGTTTGATTTTGTGAATTATATAATTATATTATAATTATTAAGATTTTATGGGCAAAGCATTCCAAGACCAGCAGTTGTGCTGATTCGGAATTATTTGTTTGGCAATGTTGGTGTTGTATTGTAGTTTTGTACATGTATTTTTAGTTTTGTACAAGTCTAATGCGCTAATGAATAATGTATCATCTGACACTGTTCAAATAAAGGCATTTTAAAAAAAACTAGTTTGAGGCATACCTTGACAGTATGAGCTAAGTGAAGATTGATATGTCGATTTTCTAGTAGTAAGGGAGCATATTGCCTCTCATTCTCTTCACTGTCTTTGTGTCGGAGTTGCATCGCATTGATCCGGAGGGGTTCTGCCAGTTCAGTGTGCGGACAACACTAAGCTTTATATTTCCTGTGATCTTTGGCATCGGGTACTGCAATCTCCCTCTTGAACATCAGTCTGGGGAAGATCAGTGGTTGGTCAACTGCAGTCTCCTGTCAATTCGACAGCATTGTGTATTGAAAGTGAATTTGTGATTGCTACTGGATGCTGATCTCTCTCTCTCTCTCTCTCATTTGAATCACATATGAGGATTGGTATCACTTAACACAAATAAAATCCAAATGCTCCCTAGTGCTATAAGAGAGAATATTATTATTTTAATTACAAATTATTATTCTACTAGTATCTTAAACTAAATATAGGAATGATCTGAAAAACCTGGGATAAAATCTGTACAAGTGACAATTAAGTGATCCTAGCGAAACTGACACACGTAGAAATAATAAGATTTTAAGTAAGTAGTGTCAGTTTGGCTTTCGGGAGAGGTCAGGCACGGGCCATGCGATATTTGCCCTCGTGGAGGAGCTTTTCTTGAGCCTGAGTGTCGGATACTTTGCCGCCGCGGTGTTTTCTGATTTCTCGAAATGGTTTCAGGGGGCTTGCCGTGGAATGGCTTAGATCCTTCTTATCAGATAGGGAACAGGTCATTAGATCCTTGGAATGTACAATTGAACATGGGAGTTCCACAGGGTTCTGTACTCGGCCCTATATTGTTCCTATTGTACATCAATGTCGTCTCTGAACATTAGAGGACATTTTACAGTGTTTGTTGACGATACAACAATCTTATGGTCGGATTGTGATCAGCAATCACTGATGAGAAGTGTGTGAAGACTTAATGAAGGTTAAACAATGGCGCGACGCTAACCTCCTATCTTTAAATGTTGATAAGACTAAATTATTGAGCTTCAGATTCACTTGTACCGACCAAATAGTAATAAACGATAAATATTTAGAAATGAGTAGCTGTAATAGGTTCGTTGGAGTGGTCACTGACGATAAATTGCAGTTCCGTGAACACATTTCAATCTTCAGACAGAAAGTAGGTAGTGGGTGTAACGCTGTCAGGGTTGTGGCAAAATAGCTGGGTTTGGAGGCTGCCAGAAGTGTTTATTATTCCCTTGTAGAGAGTCATCTGAGGTATGCTCCTGCAGTCGGTATTTTCTTAACTCTGTTTTTGTCGTACAGAAAAGTGCTATTAGGTATGTTGGTCGCATAGGCCCAAGAGAAACATGTAGGCCTTTATTCAGGGACTTAAAGATATTGACATTGTGCGGTCTATTTATAGTGGAAAATTGCTGCCTAGTATATGAAAAAATTAAGATGTATCTGGCCAACTTTGGCTCTGAAAGACACCATAATACCCGACAAAATAGTAATATCCCAATGCCCATTCCAAGAAGCGAATTAACGAGAAACTCCCTAATTTATTTAAGCATTAAAATATTTAACCATTTACCAGATCATATAAAATCTGCAGGAACTCTTATAAGTTTTAAGGGATCAATGGGAACACTCCTAAAAGATTGGTCATTTTATAGCATGGAAGAGTATTTTGCAGATGGCTGGGAGTAAACTATCTTTTTTTTCTGTTTTATTTTCCTTATTATATACACTGTAGGTGTGCGTTTAATTGATGAATTTGTGCATATATATATTACTTGTTTTAAACAAAATTTTCTTTCTTTTAAATTATTTTTGTGCTGATTCAAGTTTTAACTTTTTATTTTTAACTTTTAATTTTTATCTTTTTATTTTCTACATTAGTTACATACATACTCATCTAATTTAATAAGCTTTGTCTACAAATACTATGCATGTATGATAATAAAGCATGTCTGAATCTAAACAAGACATTATCGTTTTGAGGAACAAATCTACCGCTGTTCTTCTGATTAGTAGAACTATTGGAACAGAAAATAGTAAAAGTTGGGTGCACTTTGTCAAGTTTTGAATTTGAATTTGCCAAATTAATTAATGACATTATATTGACTAGTTTGTTCGGTTTGTGTTAAATTGAGGTGTTATTAGGTAACGAATTGAGAGTGGTTTAATCACAGATAATTTTTAAGTGTCCATTGTCAGCTTCAGCTTTTAGCAAAATTAGCCAAGTGTTATAAAGATTAACAACACATTCATATTTGAAAATCATCATATTAAAGAGCTTTCTTTAATTTTACGTTTTTTGATAACGATTTCAGGTCCATGAGCAAAGAGGTTTTTCCTGACTTTTTCTGACCTAACTTGTAATCTTAATTATTGTTGTGTAATATATTTTAACTTGTTTATTAGTGATTAATTCAGAAGCGCCTGAGATGTTCGTTTAATATTAACACGTAATTCCTCTTTTACACAATGTCACACGCAGGAAAAACCTTTATCTGAGTCAGGCAACAAATTAGAATCAGTCAATTTAAATTTGAAAAATTTAAATATTTTTGAAATTTGCAAATTTAAAATGTAAATGCGAATGCTCTTTCTTTTAGATAGTTTCTTCTACTTATCAGACATCTTCCCTAAAGCTATGGTAATTTTGATAGCTTTATTTCGTATGTTTTTTATTTGATGTTCCTTTGTATTTCCGAAAATATATTTCAATTCGTTATATAAAATTTTTTTTATTATTTTTGTATTAAACACTTTTCGCCATCTCTTATAATATCGGAGATATAGAGCCTCTCGTTTAGATCGCCCCCGTGTACAAGACATTTAATTAATATTTGGTGTTTCAGATCTAATAATACCAGTGGATTTTAATGAAAGTGGCTGTTCAATATTAGGTGTCCTTCACTGTTTAAAAGTATTATTGCCACTTATAAAAAATGTTAACACAACGAATGAGGGAATAAGCTATTCAAAAGATACTGAAAGCATACAACCTATAGCACTAAATAGGCTTCTTCAGGTAGGTTCAAAGGGAATATCATGATATTACCAAAAGACTTCTATAATTTTTAAAAATATTATTACATATAATAGATCATAATGAAATGGTATATAAAGCACCATCCTATATATTTCAGTGTCGAAATTTTATATCAATTGATTGTGAACTATCGGCAAATTGAAAGTTCCAACCTCAGTTATTTGTATTTGTATTTTTTGTATCTCATAAGAGAAATTCTCCAGATATTAAAAAACATGCTGAACTTATTTACTATTGTTTTAAAATATCTAGCAACATCATGATATACTCCTTAATGCTTTTTAGATATATGAACTGTGTGTTTATTACTTGACCAGCCGTGATCATAATATTATAAACGCATCATTGGACACATTAAACATATTCCTCCTTAATTCTACAAGTGAAGTTCAGAAGAATCTATTAAATCCAAATGGTATAAATAGATGCAGAATACATAAGAGCTTATCAGTTAATAATATGCGATCCCCTAGTAAGTATCTATTAATGTATTGAATAATAAGGTGCACATTACGTAATTTTTTTTTAAATTTATTCAACATGCTACTGTATTGTTCTAGGGTAAGTGGGCCATTTTAGAGACTTAGGAATCATATTATATAATTAAAAATAGATTTATGAGTTTTAAAGTTTATCACATTGAAACAACCCATACCCGGGACATGCATTTGCATGTCAGAAGTAAGGGCGTAGCTGTGATGGTCATGGATTATTTAATACCATTTTTTGATAGCGCTTGCGCAAATGGTTGGTTAGGACCCAAAATTACGTTGTGTTTGTAGTAGTTGTTATAGAGTATGATATATGTTTTTTCCTATTAAACTGAATATTTCCCTCATGTATAAAAAATCAAGTGAATATATATTCGTCTCTTACTTTGTTTACAGTTACATGTAACATTTCGAAATAGAGTATATATAGGACAAGGTGAGACAGAAAGATCTTGTTATTTCAAATACTGATATGTCAAAGCAATAAACAATAAAAAGTAAAAACTAGTAAAAATGAACTTAAGACAATTAACCCATGATAGGTCTCTCATATAAAATTGCAGAAATGCAAACAAGTCAGTGTAAAAATAAAATGTAGCAGTTACAATAAATGAATAAATAAATATATGATAAGTCAAGAACACAGCAAGGAATGTAACCGTAAAATTACAAATGCAATAATAAAATGAGACAGAAAAATGCAGGGACTAACCCAAACTGATCCAACTACTCAAACTAACCATGCACGTACTACCCATTTACGGAAACAGACAATAACATTAGTGATGCTTAACTTTGCTGATTTTATGTCAGATATTCTGGGCTCAATAACACCCGTTTTTGGTAAAGTTGCGCGATTGCAGCTGGTATAACTCCTCTTTTTGGCATTCAACCAACGGGTCGAGATGCGAGCTACTTGCTCTAAAGGGATCAGGCAGTGTGGGAGGTCGAAACGGGACCAGCCCAATATTTTTTCTGCGACGAGGGGAGCTCAACGGGCACATCATCGTAATTTAAAGATCCTGGAGTCTCTACTGCTACAAATGTGTGTTTTCGTACGCGGACGATAACTGATATCTCACAGTAAATGCAGTCATTCTTTTCTGCGACAAGGGGAGCACAACGGGCCCTGCCTTTTAATTT